>VDFB02062657.1:43008-63466 GCA_007258455.2 Sequoia sempervirens
TGAGTGTGTGTGAGAAAGAGAGAGTGAGGAGAAAAAATGAGGGGAGAGAGGAAGGGGGAGAGAGATAAATAAAGTATAGAGGGAAGGAGAGAGTAATATAGAAAGAGGGGGAGGGAGAGAGAGAGGTAGAGAGAGTGGTAGTTAGTGGAGAGAGAGGTAGGTAGAGAGGAAAGGAGAGAGGGAGGGATAGGAGGGAGAGAGGGAAGGAGGGAGAGTGAGATGGAGAGAGTGGTGAGATAGAGAGTAGAGAGGTAAGGAGATAATGAGAAATAGAGATAAAGAGAGAGAGAGAGGGAGGTTGGAGGGAGGGAGAGGTAGAAAGGGATAAGTGAGACATAGAGAGGGAAGGAGGGAAAGTGGGATCAATAGATCAGAATGGTGATTTAGAGAGGATGGAGTGAGAGGGAAGGGGGGAAAGTGGGAGAGAGAGAATGGTGATTTAGAGAGGAGGGAGTGAGAGGTAGGGATAGAGATAATGGTGAGATAGAGAGGAGAGAGTGAGAGACAAAGAGAGGGATGGAGAGACAAAGAGGGAGGTAGGTATAGGAAGGGAGAGGAGAGATAGAGAGTAGAGAGGGAAAGAGGTAGGGAAGGAGACATAGGTGAGATAGAGAGGGATGGAGAGAGAGAGAGTGATTGAGGGAGAGGTAGGTATAGAGAGGGAAAGAGAGAAAAGATAGAGAGAAAAGAGGGGAGGGAGGGAGGGAGGGGTAGGGAGGGAGATAAAGGTGTGTGTGTGTGTGTGTGTGTGAGTGAGAGAGAGAGAGAATGGCGAGATAGAGAAAAGGAGCAATTGAGAGAGAAAGAGGGGGGAGGCAGGGAGGGACAATAGTGAGAGAGATTGGGAGGAGAGACAAAAAGAAGGGGAGGGAGGGTGAGGTCGAGAGAGGGAGGGAGAGGAGAGATAAAGAGAAGTAGAGAGGGAAGTAGGGAGGGAGGGAGTGTTAGTGAGGGAGGTAGAGGCTCTGTGTGAGAGAGATAGACAGAGAGGTGAGGAGGATGACAGATAGGAGGAGAGCAGAGGAGAAAGAGGGGAAGAGATGGAGAGGGAGGGAGAGGAGAGAGATAAAGAGAGTAGAGAGGGGAAAGAGGTAGGAAGGAGACATAGGTGAGATACAAAGTGATGGAGGGAGAGGTAGGTAAAGAGAGAGAGAGAGGGGAGACAAAGATAAGTAGAGAGGGAAGGAGGTGTAGAGAGAGAGAAGAGATAGAGAGAGAGAGGGGAGGGAGGGAGGTAGATGTAGGGAGGAGATAGAGGGGTTTGAGAGAGAGGGGAGAGAGGGATGAAGGGAGAGAGAGAGAGGGAGTGGAGAGATAGAGAGTAGAGAGAAGGAGAGAGTGAGAGAGAAAGATGATACAACTTGATAACTACTAAAATTTGATCTCCTAATTACTGAAATTTGAATTGTTGATTACTAAAATTTGACTAAGTCTAAATTTTTTAAGATCTTCCAAAAACTAGAATTTGCATTATAACTCCTAGAGATCTGAAACCACTCTCAAACATCCTGAAACTATATACATGAAATATAACTTAAAGTATAAGAAAGTAAATGTCCATATGTAAATGTCAACTTATACTTAAATGTATATTTCATGTATATAGTTTCCTTGGTAGAGAAAGAGAAAATGAAAGAGTTTAGAAAAATGCATTCCAAAAGTCATTGCAAAAAGAAAGAGTTCACAAGTTCATTCATTGCAAAATTCAAGCCATTTGGAGAGCGCCAAATTTGGTGAGTGCCAAATTTGGCACTCGCCAAATAGGCTCGGTATTACCAAGCTTGTTTGGCGAGCACCAAATTTGGCAAAGCGCAATATGGCCTATTACGGGTTTTTTTTGCAATTTGACACCAAAATTGTGTCACAGATCCATGCACTTACCCTTAATTTCTAGATTAAGAAGTGTGTCTTCATTTAATTTCTAAATGCATTCATTCCCACTTAATTCCCTAGTTTCAGCCCTTAGGTAGCCTGCCACAACATCTTTTGCAAGTTTACAAATCTTAGATTGACAATTAAGGAATAAATTGAGGAAACTTCCATGAAATTCTTGAGGAATGATCTAAACACATTTTCCAATTAATAGAATTACAAGGATAGTTTTTCCCTAAAATCCATCCTCAGTTTAATCCAATCATTTTGGCGTCATTGCTAGGGAATGGTGTTAAGGGCTTGTTGGCCTAGTGAACTAAGTTAGGACCAGTGCATCAAGAGGAAAGCCTACACAACTGTCGACCTTGTCATGGTTAATAATCTTGATTTGTGTTGTTATAAGTCATATAGGTGCATGAATTGTAGTATAGATAATAGAGGGAGATTTGTTAAGAAGGAGAAGGGAAGTAGTTCACAACCTGAAAAATTGAAAAATAAATCGAAACCGTCCATTGAGGGGAGTCACTCACAACAAGAAAAATTGAAAAAAAAATTACAACCATTAGTTGTGCACACTTCACCTGAGAAAGAGTTAGTCAAACCATTAGTTGTGCACACATCACTTGAGAAAGAGTTAGTCAAACCAAATATCGAAAAGTGTTATTGAGTCTACCATTGTTGAGACCCCTTCTAGTACTCATCTAGAGTCTTCTGAAGAATTGCAAAAAAGGGTTGAAAAGTTATTCCAAGAATCTTACAAGTCTAGAGCTGGTCTGTCCTTAGGAAACCAAAATCCATTCAAAACTTTCTTCACCCCTTGGGCATCTCAAGTCATGGTTGATCTCAACAACAACATCACCAACAACAACAACAATGTGAGAGCATTAGCCCACAACAACTGGGTCACTTTTGAGTTTCCAAATTTTGCACATCCTAAAGAGGATGCCCCTATGAAAAACATTCCCCATTCTGCTTTGCTTATTTTTTGTGGTCTTTCTGTTGAGGATCCTGATATGTTCCTATTTGAGTTTGATGTGATGTGCCACAGTTATGACTATTAGAGTGATGCACAAAAGCTCAAGTTATTCCCAACCATGTTGAAGGATGCAGACCTACGCTGGTCCATGAACCTCAGAAACATCAGAACATGGGACGACATGAAGTATTTTTGACAAAATACCAAGAGTATTGTAAAATGAAAGAGGTTTTGGATGAGATTTTTTGTATTACATAGAAAGAAGATGAATTCATGGAAGATTACCTCAAACACTTCATGTTTAGCCTACAATGATCACGAAAACCAAGGCTAACTCCTGATACTATTAAAATGTTGTTTCTTAGGGGAATAAGATATGATACTGTGGATGCATTGAACTTAATAGGTAAGGGTAACATATCTAAATTGAATTTTGATGATATTTGTGACATTTGTAGGAATTACTCGAGCTCTCAACATTCGAGGAGGAATGATTTAAGTAAGCTTTCTTCCTCAGGAAATCCAACTGGTATTACAAAGCGTGAAATAGGTAATTTACTTGAATATCTGAAAACTGATTTATTAAATCATACGGGCAAACAAATTGATACTTTATATACTTGCAAAAAGAAAGAGGATGTTGAAAAGGCCTTGGTTGTATTTTGTCTGACCTATCGTAAGAGACATAGTAGTGAGGATTGCCCTTGTAATAGGACAAATATTGCATCTTTAGAGGAAGCTAGTAATAGTTCCATCTTAAGGCCTCTACCTGTAGGTGTACCTAATATTGAATATTCTGAGGAACCTGTTTCCTACATGGCCCCAAGGCGACCTTTTCCACCTCGAGTAATCCATCTTGGGATGACAAATGATTATTTTTCTCCTAGACCTAGCCAATCTAATTATTTTTCCAATCAACTTGGATGGTATGGGGTTGGCAACAACCTCCACAATACCCTCAATGGATGTAGTAATACCAATATGCTTCACAACAATGGCAATAGGAATGGAGGCCACAATCACCACAACCTTCACCATACCAACAACTATATCCACCACAATCACAATTTCCACCTCCTCCCATGATTAGCCCATATTAGAAGCCACAACAATTTCTTCCACCCATACCATCATCGTCCACTCAACCAGCTAATCCAACACAACCACCCATTCCAACTCAACCAAATCCAAATCCCAACAATAAGGAAACATAACCCGCGTATTATAATGAGGTGACATGTTATTCTACTTATTATGTTAACATTGTAGAAATAGATGTCCAGTTCAATTAAGATTGGGGAAGTCTCTTCAAGGACCCACCATCATTGAAATTCATGAAGAACCTGAAGAGGATCCAGTCAAGGAACCTCCATTCCTCGACTAATTTCATTCAAAATCTATACAAAAGGGAGTCTCCCAACATAAGTTTGATTTTTTCAATGAGTTACACAATGTTAACATTAAGATTTCTTTGTTGTAGGCCATCAAGGACATCCCCATATATACAAAAATAGTCCAGGATTTATGTACTTGAAAGCAGAAGAAGAAGAAAGATCTGAAGATTGTCCAAGTCATTGGATAGCTAGTAGACGTCATAGTTGGTCCCATAACCATTCCTAAGTATTCGGATCTAGGGAGTCTTGTCATCAAGGTGTGTATCAGTAAAGTTATTATGCATAACACGCTTGTTGATTTGGGTGCTACAATTAATGTTATGACAAATGAAACAAAGAAAAGATTATCACTTAAGGGACTTAGACCCACTCCCACAATTCTCCAAATGGCAGATCGATCTTTGGTCAAATTGGAGGATATGATTGAAGATGTAGTCCTTTCTATTGATTCATGGGAATACCCAACCGCCTTTATGATTTGCAGCCTAAAATTACGCTGGGGGGATACCCCTTGATCTTGGGACGACCTTGGTTAGTGGTTGTAGATGCATTCATTAACTTTTGATAGGGAAACATGGTCATTTCTAATGGAGAGCACACAAAACAATTGAATTTATACCCACCAGCACAACCCCTATTGGAGGTAGAGGATCCAGTATGGGTTGATAGTGATTTGGATGTCATTACCAATCTTGAAAATTGATCAAGCATTAGACATTGAAGAACCTACTTAAGATAATATTCTTGTTAACTTTATTTAGAATAGATATGCATCTAATGAAATGTTTGAAAGCATGGTTCTTCATTCAGGAATAAATACTCATTGTCCTTTTGGAATTTTTCCATTGGTAGGTAGCTCACAATCTGTTCAACACTTCATTACATTGCATCAATTGCTACCTCATAGTTGTCTATTCATTCCATTTGTATTTTTTGAAAATTCTAGTAATAAACCATCCACTTCACAAGTATTAGCCATTAATTCACCTGCACAATCAAATGCCATGGAAATTTCACCCGGTCGCACACTTAATATTAGTCCACATTAAGCACTGAACAAATCCAAGATCTCATTTCCATGCTTAGAAATTATAAAGATGCATTTGCTTGGGAATACCAAGACATGCGTGACATTCATCCTGACACCTGCACACAACATATTTACATTGAAGAAGGTAGTCGTCTAGTTAGGCAACCACAATGATAGCTCAACCTCGAGTCCTATGTGAAATAGTTAAAGAGGAGTTATAAAAATTGTTAAATGTTGGATTCATATATCCCATTTCATATAGTCAGTGGGTCTCTCCTCTAGTCATGGTTCCTAAGAAAAATGGTAAGTGGAGAATTTGTGTTGATTGTAGAGCACTTAATAAAGCTACTAAAAAGGATCATTTTCCATTACCATTTATTGATCAAGTGTTGACACTCTTGCAGGTAAAAAAGTTCTTTTCTTTTCTAGATGGGTTCAGTGGCTACAACCAAATCCACATAGCACTTGAAGACCAGGACAAGAATAATTTTACTTGTCCCTGGGGCACCTTTTCCTATAACGTCTTGCTGTTTGGTTTATGTAATGCCCCTACCACTTTTCAAAGGGAATTTTTGACTATTTTTGTAGATCTTGTAAATGATTGTGTTGAGGTGTATATGGAAAATTTTTTTGTCCATGGTAATACTTATGAGGAGGCTAAAAAAAATTTAGAAAAGGCAACTAAACATTCTATTAACACTAATTTATCATTAAGCCATGAAAAGTGCCATATGCTTATGACAAAAGGGATAGTACTTGGTCATTATATTTCTTCCAAGGTTATTCAAGTTGATCCCAAAAATATATAGATCATTCAGGACTTTCCAACGCCCGCTAGCCAAAAGGATGTGCGTAGCTTTGTAATCCATGCAAGGTATTATAGGAGGTTCATCCAAAATTTTAGTAAGATTGACTCCCCCTTGTTTTCCTTGTTAGCAAAATATGTCGTTTTCTCTTGGACACCAGAATGTCAAGAAGCCTTTGAAACCACTAAGACCAAGCCTATAACCACACCAGTACTTAAAGGTCCAAATTGGGAATTGCCTTTTCACATTCATACTGATGCCTCAAACTATTCCATGGGAGTTGTGCTTGGACAAAAAGAAGATAACCTTTTCTACTCCATCTACTATATCAACAAGAATTTCATAAGAGTTGAGGTAAACTATACGGTAATTGAAAAGGAGTTTCTAGTTGTTGTTTATGCAATCAATAAATTTTGACATTATATTACCAGATATAGAGTGTTTCTTCATAGTACCAATCATTTTGTAATTCGATTCTTAATGAATAAACCTATTGTAGCTGGTATATTTATTATATGGTTACTTTTGCTTCACGAATTTGACATTACTATACTTGAAAAATTTGTTTGGGAGAATGTGGTTGCAGTCTTTTTATCCAGGTTACAAGAAGAAGATGATGAACCAGTTCCAGTTGATGATGCCTTCCTAGATGAGAATCTCTTTGCTATATTAGTAAAGAGTTTGTGGTTCCTTGACATTATGAATTACCTTCTAGGTAATTTCTGAAATGTATTTACCTGTAAAAAGAAGAAGAAAAAACTACAATAAACCTAGAGGTGAAAATCGGCTCTCTGGTGCCTCTAGGCAGTGATAGAGTGAAAATCAGATGATCAGTGGTTTATAATTGTCGTAAAAGAAATAAATAAAAATAAATAAATAAATAAATAAAGGAAAAAAAAGAGAAAAATAGGAACAAAATAAATAAAGAAAAGAAACTAGAGGCACCTTACATGATTGCAAGAGGATGTATTGCACTTTTGTTGACATCTTGTTGCGCGGTAGAATGTTGCTTCTTTGGCTTCTTGTCATTGCCACTTTCTTTCATGCGAATGATCATCGCCAACTCATTTTCTTTCCACCTCATTTCTCACCCTTACGTCCTTCCCTCCATACCCTTCTCTGTTCTTCGTTTCCATTTCTTTATCTTATTTTCCCTTATCTTCTTTTGCCATGTGGCCATTCACTGCTTATCTCACCTATTTTTCTATCATCCACGTCAATGCTCTCCATTCGACCACTTTTTTCAATGATGTGCCAGAACCTTTCCATTCCAATTAACTTTTCCCGCTTCATCAATGGGCCCCACTTCCACCATTTCCTTTCATTTATCATTTCCTCTGTTTCATTCATTATGCCAGCCTTCCATTTTTATCTCACAGGAACTCCTACCTCATGGCCCTGTATGTGGCGCTCACTTGCTTATGCCAACTTCGCCACCCTAGCTGTCGCTTCATTCCCAATGCACCCATCACTTAACTTTGTCCTTTCCTTTCCATCATACAACCGTCTTTCGTTCACTCTTTCACATTCAAGTTGATTTGCTTGATCTACTTCAAGCACAAAAGTGTTATATTAATAGCTCTAGTACCGCCAGCTCCACTTGCCTCCATAGGATCTTCTTTAGTTGTTGCTTGTTGATTGGACCACCTCAGCCCTGCAACTATCCACATCATCTATTGCCAGTTTTCATGTTGCTTCTAATGTCCTCTAATGGTAACGTTGTCAGAGGTATTGGATGTCGTTCTTTTCTTATTAATATTTTTTCTTTCTTTACATTTATTGTGGCAACTCTGAGGATGGTGTTGTAAGCTTAGCTGGGGCAGAGTGGGTGTGCCAAGTCATAATTACCTTCTTGTCATAAACAACACCTTACCTTGTTATGATAATTGTATTATTTTTTTTTCTATGAAGTCTATGTCATATGAGTACATCTGTTTGATTTTTACCTAAACAAGTTTCATACCATTTCATGCATGCTAATCTTCATCGCCATGGGTGGTATCCATAAGTGTCAAGAACCTATTGAGATGCAACATGTGAAAGCCGACTCGATAGTCTAACAAGTCTTTGAAAATGCGGGATGGCATGTTTTCTTTACCAAGCTATGTGGGTATGATGATGCAATCACCTTTGAGTTTTCCATGGCTTTTAGAAGTGCTAGTAATTTCACAGAGGTGAGGGAGATTTCTTTACCAATTACTCCACAAGTTATAGCTGAGGTAATAGGGTTTCTTTACCAATTACTCCACAAGTTATAGCTGAGGTAATAGGGTTACCTGAGACGGGGGAAGCTTATTTTCCATCAGCTATGAATAGAGCCGCCGAGCTTCAACTGCATTCTCAATGGTTCTTAAGACAAGGTGAAGTGTTGCAAATGACTCCTAAATAGGGCACCTTCTAGTGTTCACTTCCTGAGCATTGGGCTGTTGTAGCCAAGATTGTAACCCAGTATATTACAGGAGAAGGAAGGTATGAATATGTGTTTTCCCATCATTTTAGGTTTCTCTGTTGACCATTTACGCCATAATTATTTGGTAAATAAAATATCTCGCACTATTTTTTTAATTCAATCAAGAGGATGAGTCTAGATGTGCAGAAAGGGTATCATAACTTTGTAGCACACCATGGGATGATAAATTTGATTGTTATGAGGGGTTTAGCTCAGTCTGTGCCTCTGATTAGTTCATCATATTTTCAAAAGAAGAAAATCCCTCTAAGTCTTCGTCTTCAAAAATTGAGCCTATGGCTCATGGAGCCAAGGATAATAGTGATAATTCTAAAAATCTAGATGATGTATTTCAAAAACCGATTGATGAAAACCTAGGGGAGCTGGGTCAGGATATAGAAAGTTGTGGAAATGAAAATATTAGTGAGGAATTTGAGGGTTTACAACTAGAAAAATTAATATGGGGTAGTAGTGATAAGAAGATTAAATTAGGGGTTCGTACTAAGAAGGTCAAAGATATTGTTCATGTTAGTACTCCACCTATATTGACCCCTTATAATACCAGATTTAAAAGGAAATACGAGGAGGCAACCTTTGGTTTGCAGAAATTAGCTACCGCTGCCTGTACAATGACCCAAAACCCTGCAAAGACTGATGTTGAGATTGTGGCCACCAATCTCTTGAAAGGAAGAGATAGGAAAACCCATGAACAACAATGGAAAAATAGAAACAAAACAAGGAAGGGCATAACCAAGCATAAAACCCCTGAAGAGGAAGAAGAGTCAAATAATCAAGAAGAGATGTATGCTAGTCCTCACAACCAACATAAAGAGGGCGACATGAGTAATCAAGAGAAAATTTCTACCGAGAAACCTTTACAAGAGCAATGTGATAACTCTCAAGGGGAGAAACAAGATTTGGGGACCCAAGGAATTAATACTCCTCATGGTCATAGTTTTGAAGAACAAAATCTAAAATTTGAAATTACAATAGACTTCTCTTAGCCATAACATACCTAAGGAAGAAACAGAAGATAAGTCCAATGAAATCTCCCAAACAAAAGAATATTTTGTAGAAGAAATACGGGTCTTACAGGACAAAGTAAGGTGGTTGGAAGCTCAAATGAAACTCTTTCAACCACAGCTGCAAAAAGTTTATGACATGAACCAACAATAGGCCGAGGAAATAAAGGAATTAAGGGCGATTGACTCAAAGACATAACCCGACCATAGCAGGTTATATAACTCTGGAGGAACATTGGGAGGTGATTGATAGTTGGAAGGTCTCATGGGAAGAAAATATTTCTGAAGGGTGCATGACTATAGAGTACCGCTAGGGAAAATCCAATGAACTAAAGAATGCAATGGAACAAAAGATTTCAACTGACCACATCTCTAAAGCCGAGCATCAACAAATAATCTAGTAGCTGAAGGAGCAGTGGGGTAGAGAGATAATGATAGCAGTGCAGAAGTTAATAGATGATTCAACTTAAAATTTTGTAAGTTGTGCATGAGGACATGCAATGTCTTCAGCTGGGGGGAAATGATGGGTTAAATATTTTTCATTAATTTGTGCATGAATTTACCTAGTTTTGTGTCCATCATAGGTTACCTTTTTGCCTATTTCCTCTTAATTTTCCATAATAGTTGTAAAGGATTAAAGTTAATTAATATGAATTGAAGGATGCAAAATACCTAGTAATTAACCGGTTATGAGTACTAATTTTGGTGGTTACGTGAAATAGGGGTTTTTTGGGTCAAAAGGACAAGTAATGAAGATTACTTGGAGGATTTTGTGATCTTTTGGTTTCTATTTAGTTATTGTCTTATAGTACCTATTTAGTCAATGGGTTTGTAATAAGTTTTGGAGAGTTTAGAAAATAGTAGGCCGAAGGCCACTTCACTATTTTCCAAACCGATCAAGTAATTTTGTTAATAAAATTACAAATGGTGGACATGCCTATTTTTAATATTTTGTTATGTAGTTAAGCATTTATATATATATATATATATATATATATGCTCTCTCTCAAGTATGAAAACAATCTTCAAATTAAATTTAATATATAAGCAAAAGACTATTGTTTGTTGAATCCATGTACTGTGTAAACATATTCTTCCATTCGATTGGTTGGGAGAAAGGGCCTGCTCCTTAACCTTTTGGATTCATCTTTTTATTGTTGTGTGTGAGGTATGATTTATGTTTGTTTGGTAATTTTATATGTTGGTTATTGATTTAATTAAGTTCAATAATCTAGTATGTGCATTGCTTATTTGCTAATTCAACATGATTTTATTTGTTCAGTGTGAAGTAAGTTTCCTTTTGAAAAGATTGTTAATACATAGCATAAGTACAAACTGCAGGGACGACATGTATAAGTGAATTTGTGAAGTGCACTTTATTTTCAGAACATTGAAATAGCTTGCACAACTTTATCATATCCCGTTGCCAGGATACCACAGGTCTTGTCGCCTGGATTGTGCAGCTCCTATCGCCCAAATTGTTTTTATGTACTTTTAACATCACATCTTTTCTATTCTTGTTATTAATGTTTAAAAGAATTGTGTAATTCTACGACATTGATTTTAGTTTAAATGAAAAATCAAGAGTGTGTTTGTTAAATTGAAATAGGAAGGTAATGGTTAAAAGTAAAATTTTATTGAATTTACAGATTGAAAAGTGTCTTGATTTAATTTCTAGATTAAGAAGTGCATTTTGATTTAATTTCTAAATGCATTCATTCCCACTTAATTCACTAGTTTCAGCCCTTAGGTAGACTGCCACAACATCTTTCACAAGTTTATGAAACCTGAATTGACAATTAAAAAATAAACTGAGGAAACTTCCACAAAATTCCCAAAGAATGGTCTAAACACATTTGTCAATTAAATAGAATTACGAGGATAGTTTGTCCCTAAAATCCATCCACAGTTTAATCCAATCAATAACCCTTATCTAATCCCACTCCACAAATGCATCCATCCATAATACAATCCAACTATCTTGAAAATATATAGTAAACTCTCCTAATACTACCTAGACTTCCGATATTGAATTCCCATTAGATCGGATCATCATACTTAAACATAATTATATAAGATAATAGCTACTAAAATATAATATTACAAGCATCCAACTACAGACCTGACGAACTAATAAGACTAATAACATAATAACATAATTATAATTAGCCCATTAGATAATAAACATGGTATTATTTTCGGACCTCCCGGGTGATGACCCAGCTCCCATTAACATCTCAACGACCTCACTCATGGAAGGCCTCTGATCCTGCTCCTGCTTTGCGCATTCCAATGCGGTGTTCAGCACTCTTTCCACCTCCCTCTCCTCCTCACTCTGCAACTCACCTGCGCCTGCCAGCTTTGCATCCACGACATCGTGCATCCATTTTCCTGTTTTCATTTTCTCAGCCGCCCATCGCACAAAAGTAAGCCCCGACTCAGACACATTGAATTTTGCAGCGTCTCGCCCGCTCACTAATTCCAACAGAAGAATTCCAAAACTGTAAACATCTGCCTTTGCTGTGATGGGAAGATTCATCGTCCACTCAGGTGCCAAATAGCCTCGTGTTCCTCGAATGGTTGAGAAAGTGAGCGCGCGAGCTCTGTCCTGCCCGCTGTCTACAAGCTTTGCCAGTCCGAAGTCCGACACTTTGGGTCGAAATTTGTCGTCCAGAAGAATGTTCTGGGGCTTAACGTCGCAGTGCAGAATCCATTCCAGACATTCCTCATGCAGATAAGCCAACCCTTTGGCCGCCCCCACAGCAATTTGAAGCCGTTTCTTCCAATCTAAAACCATCGAACTGTTTTGGGTGAAGAGGTATTTATCGAGAGAACCATTCTCCACATACTCATAAACCAGAGGCCTATGCTTTCCCTCTGCACAGAACCCGAAAATGCGAACCAAATTGATATGATTCACTCTGCAAATCATACTAACCTCTGCCCAGAATTCATCTTCGCCTTGAGACACTCCTTCCAATCGTTTCACTGCGACAACTTTATTTTCTGGACGAAGGCGGCCTTTGTACACTGACCCAAACCCGCCTTTTCCCACCATATCCTTAAAATTACTCGTCGCTTCTCTCAGTTCAGGAAACGTAAACCTTTTCAGTCCTGTGGGAGCCACAAAGTAGCCTTGGCGGATGAAGAAATTAGCTTCGTCAAAGTCTCTGAACAGAATCCACCATCCGAGTGTCATGCAAACAATCTCTGTAACCCCAATAGTAGAAGCAAATGATGCCAGGGCGACAATTAACTGATCTCTTTTTGCTCTCTTTATAACTGTGGAAGTAATATTGTCTTGAGGCTGCGTTTGGTTTGAGCAATATAGCGAGCCTGACATGGACGACGCACTGATTGCTGAAGAATCATCGTTGATGGATATTTTAACATACATGTCAATATTTTCTCCTGGAGATTGATATCCATTTACTAGTAGAAACTTTAAATAACACACTCCTTTCCCAGTAAGCCTGTACCCAAACCCCAGACACTCACAATCATCCAAGCAGCGTTTCCTGCACTCTTGCAGTGACTTACCAGTCTCATATCCAGAATCAAAGCCATAGTAAACTGTGTGTTGGAGCCTAAGAAAGTGAGTAGTATTTGGGTTGCAGGAAAGTTGGTTGATGGCCTGGCAGCCTTTGAACCAGTCTTTTGAATCAACCATTCTAAAACCAGGGGGACACTTACAGGTGGGCTGTGGTGTATATATGCACAAACCATATAGCCCGCAGAGACCATGAACGCTGCACTGGTCTGGAACCGCCATCCAAGTTATATTCCAGATTCTATGATTTGGGTCAAAGCTATAGATTCTCAGATTACCGTCGACATCCATCGTCAGTCTTCTCTTAGGGCCAGCGCCATAGTCTGAGGCACTAAACTTGAGCCCATCGCTTGAACTGAACCTGCCAAATCTGTCAAGAAATGCTACTCGGCTCACGTTATAAGTAGTCCTGCCGTTTTCAAACGCATTGAACCATGGGCGTGGCCAATATTTGCTGGACACAGAGGAACTTCGATAAATAAGGACAAGATAGTTTTCATCGTTGAAGAAGAGAGTATGATAGCCAGATTTGTAGGTGACATCATCCGTCCTGGAGACCAGCTGTGTATCCTTGGTGAAATTCTGACCTGGAAGGAGCGTATCAGTTGGAGAATCAAAGCTTTGCCAAACTATTTGCCTAGAAGAGCTGCGAAGCACAATATTTCCCGTGTTAAGAAGAGCAGCATAGCTGACAGAGAGACCTCTGGTGCTGGTTCTCCATATGGCGGTTCCATTGGCATCGATTAGGACCAAGTCCCCATCTTTTTGAAGATAGAGACGGGAATTCCTTCCATTAACGGGTTGATCTCTGTTGGCCATCCACACAAGTGTGGGGGATTCGGTTGTATTAGTGTACCATACAGCGAAACCATAGGCATTGGTGCCAACAGGATGAAACCCAGCAGAAAATGTACCATCGGGAGAGAGGAGGAGAGTCTGATTACTTTCGGGTGAGGGAGAGGAGTATCCTAATCCCAGGCTCTGTGGTCGTTGGGAAGATACGAGGGAAGCATGAAACAGTGCAGACATTAAGCAGAGACATAGCAAGCAAAGGCAATGAGAAAGGTGTTTGGCTAATGCCATAGTGATACGCAGGGTGAGGCGGTGATAGAGCGAAGACCTAATGGATTATTTCTAATCTTATGGGAGATTACTGTTCAATATTTGATATATACCCGCTATTTTGTTTCTCTCCGCATGTGATATTAGAGATTTGGAATTGGACAGGGATTGAATAAATGTTGGTTGGGTTCCATAATATTTACGAGGTCAAACATTCTATGGGACCATGGATAATCAATCTCAAGGTCAAACAGAAAAGTTCAAATAAGTAGGTCATTTATCTAGCATTTATTTGATCTTTCTTGTTTTTTGGGACCGTCAATTTTGAATAGCATTTAATATTTTGAAGTCAAACTAGCAATTAGATCTATATGTTTAATAGGCAGACTAATAGTTTTTATTACAATAATATTTTTTTATAGGATAATTATTTTTCTCATAGCATTTTTTTTTTTTTTGATTTGTAAGCACAAGCAAAAAATTGCAGGATATATATTAATTCAAAAAGAGGGTTACATCACATTAGATTGGTAGAGAAATTTACATCACAATCTCCCTAGAATCAAAAATTAATTTTAGAGAGATTGTGATGTAAATTTCTTTGTGAGCTAATGTGATGTAACCCTCTTTTTTGAATTAATATATATCCTACAACCTTTTGGTTGCATTTACAAATAATTTGTTTTTTTAAAATGATTATGAGAAAAATAACTATCCTATAAAAAAATATTATTGTAATAAAAACTATTAGTCTATCTATTTAATATATGGATCTAATTGCTAGTTTGACTTCAAAGTAGTAGATGCTATTCAAGATCCACACTCCAAAAGGAAAGAGAGATCAAATAAATGCTAGATAAATGACCTACTTATTTGAACTATTGTGCTTGACCTTATGATTGATTATCCATGGTCCCATAAAATGTTTGACCTCATAGTTATTATCATAGTCAAAAATTTATTTGTATGGAGACAACATAAAAAATTTATGCATTTTTTTAATTCATTAAAAATAAAACAAAATTTATGTAATATCAAATATTTGTAAGATAGAAATTATTGAAATAATTTTATGTTTTGTAATAAAATTATGAGAAACTTGTATGTAATCTATATCTTGTAATAATTTTATGTTGTAATTTTGGAAATATCAATAGGAAATTTTTGGAAAGAAATCAAGAAAGATGTCATAGACATTGAATTTTTATACATTAAAATATTTTTTAATTTGATTGTGCAAATTTATCTATAACATGTCATGATCTATCTACTTTCTTCCATTTGATAATGATTTCTACGACATATTTTGTTGTAATTTTGCAACTCTTAACACAAAACTTTTTGAAAAAAATCAAGATAGCTATCTTTCTTGAATTTTTATAATTTTAAATATTTTTGAATTTGATTGAGCAAAATTTTTTAACCATAACACATTATGATCTATCTACTTGCTTTATTCTATGATTTCTCTATCAAATTTTAATGCAATTTCCCAAATGTCAACATGATTTTTTTTTGGAAAAAAATCAAGAAAGGTGTCTTTCTTAATCTTAAAAGAAACAACTACATGAAAATTGATAACAAATATTTTTACTATGATAAAATATTGTACTTTAATTAGTTATTAACTTTTCCTATTTTAAAACCATCCATATGATCAATAATTTCAGATCTCAAAGAATATAATTGAAACTCACCCATCATATCACTTAGTATTTGTCTTAGTATAATAGAGAGGATGGTGATTCAGACCTGTAGGTTTCATGTTATAGATTTCAAGAAAATGTTGAAAAAGACATAAATAATAGAATACATTTCAAATCCAAAGAATATAATTCAAACTCACCCATCATATCATCTAGTATTTGTTGAGATATATACATAGATTCTTCTAGTGATTACTATTTTCTGACCTATTTGATGTTGATTCAAAGTTGTAGGTTTTGTGTTAGATTTCAAGAGAATATTGAAAATATATAAATAAGAGAATACATATCAAATTCAAAGAATATAATTCAAACTCACCCATCATATCACCTTGTATTTGTCTAGGTATATACAAAGAGATATTCTTCTAGTGATTACTATTTTCCCACCTAACTGTTGGCATTTTAGATTTGTAGATTTCAAGTAACTATTGAAAAAGACATAAATAACATAATACATATCAACTTCAAAGAATATAATTCAAACTCACCCATCATATCATCTCGTATTTGTTTAGATATATATATATATAGAAAGAAATTCCTATACTGATTACTATTTTCCTAGTAGCTGATGGTGGTTCAATGAAAGGATTAGATGATCTAAAAATCCTTTTGAGAACTAGTATGAGCTTCAGTATCTTATGTTTCATTAAAAAAATTATATTTCAACAACTTGATACAAGCACATACTAATATTCCTTAAAGTGAAAATAAATATAGTTCAATTTCTAGTGCATTAATCCTTAGAGGAAAGATATTGCAATTTACGGATCTAAAAAAATTGACAGTATAATAGAATGTAAATTAACATTTCAAGAATGAGAAAGAAGAAGAATAGATAGAAGAGAAAGAACAACGATATACATGGGAAACATCCTTTCGAGTAAAAAACCCCACTCCAAAGCATTGAACCAATGTATTAATCTACAAAAAAGGTTACAATATAGTTGTAGGCTCACAACCTCAACATGGAGATTACATCTTGCTCTTCAAGAGGAAATATGAAAAAATAACCCTACAATGAAAATTCTCCTCACACACAACACCTTAAGAAAGCTCATATTTTATAGAGAAAAAACTACACTTGCTAAAATATAACTACACCTCCAAAAATATCACATTCCATGCAAACTCAACATGAAATAAAATTGCCTTCATGCACAACTCCACTTATAAAAGAAACTTTCCACTTATGACTCTTTCTTGAGTTATCTTCAACAAATAAATCTCATAAATAATAAAATAATTAACATGCTAAGAAAAAGCAAAGGTTGGGACACCTTATTTTTCCTAACATTCCCCCACTTGTGAAACACCTTTGAAAAGCCAATGGAAAAACAAGATGTTAACTTCTAGGAGAAAATAAATGAACCAACATCATCACAACCATTCATGAAACCACATTAATATCTAAATTGCTCTCGTTCACTAACAAGATATCTAAAACAACATCCAATATGTTCACCATATCAAGTAGGAACTCCTATCATCCTCCAACATTCCACCTATGGAAGAAAAGGAACACACCAAGGTGAAGATGCACCAATCCAAAGAACGCAAGCATCAAATCCAAGTGATAACAAAGGCTATAGGGTACTCTCACAACTCCACTGTGTTCATGAGATTTTTAGAAGAACCAATATACCTAACTTCAAACCCATTACTAGAATAAAGCTTTGAAGTTCAAACTTCCTCTAAGAATAATATCAAACATAACTGTTCCAAAAATAGACGACAACAATCACAAGTGATTGTTTACATACAACTTAAACACCCACATGATTGGAAAAATAAAACACAATAACTCAAAGGTATCTGAAACATTAGTAGAGCTTCTACCAACAACATATCCAACCCATAAACCATAGTCAAAAGTTCCATGAGTCAAACCTTTCAATGAAGAAAATATGCATACATGAACTCCCACTAATGCCAAATCTTAAAATAGAACATGGCATACCAAGTCTACCAATCAACACTTATATTAATGTGTGAAAAATAATTCAACCATGTAGTAGCAAAGAAAAGTCACAATGATCTACACATTCAACACAAAACTACTGCAAAATCTCTCATAATATGTCACCACAACTCTCCCAAGTCCACCACACTAAACTATGTGAACATGAACCTCCAAGAATAATCCATAAAAAAAGATAAAACCTGTAAATCATAGCTCATAATCATGCCCTTCTACAAACAACTCAAAGTGCCAATCTAAGCCAAGTAAGATATCCTTCACAACCGCAAAAGAAAAGCCTCAACAACATGCAAAAATTCAATCTCATTATATCAAACATAGCATATATATTTCATGTCACCAAAATGGATGTATGCCTCTCTAAATGAGGAAGATCAAACTCAAAAAATTCCCATATTAGGAAAATATCCTAATAACATCTCCTAAACTTATCATGAATAAAATCATATACTCAAGGAGATAAACATGTCGAACACTCCTCAAATGAATCCTCTAGAACTAGAAAGCATTAGTAAAGATACATCTCTATGAGAAGACAAAACATAAAACATAATACATCTAAAAAACAATTGTCTATACCTTTCATATGATTATCTAGTGAGTAAGGCTATGTGGAGGATCATCATGGAAAAACAGTTCCTTAAGTGGCGAAAAATTCATAAAAATCAGAGTTAGGCAACTTGAAGTAAAAATTTGAATAAGTTATCTATATTATTTCAAAAATATATAAGAATAGAATGTATAGAAAATTGAATGCAGTTTCTAAACTACTAGGTTTATTTATTTATTTTTTAAATCTATTTGGTGAAAATTTGAAATTTCAATGCAGTAGTACTTAAATTTTAGGGAAAAAATAAGTAGGTGTTTGTCTGACCACCCTAACCACCATAAAATGATAATATATTTTCTATAAGATTTTAGATATAAGTAGAGGACTCATGTCCAGATGTGATGCATATTTTTTTATAATTTTTTTTCAAGTAAATAATTAATTATGAATTTTTTATTACAACTTTTAAAAAATATAAAAACTCATATGTCTAACCACCTTAACTTGGTCAAAACTTCATGAAATTCAATTTTTTTTAATCCTATAGTATGCAAAGAATAGAATGTGATGCACATTTCAGATTCAAAAAATGTGATACTATTTGAAAGCTATAGATGTTTTTCTATTAGCCTATCAATTAGGAATTTAGTCCTAATTCAAATAGAAAATGAATAATAATTATTTGTTAAATTCAAAGTAAAGCATAATTTATATTAGTGGAACACTGAGAATCTCCTTTAAAAACCCTTTTTGTTTCATCAATTTTGGGTAAAAAAAAGTCATCAGCCACATACCCTACACATCATCATAGCGCCACTTTTTAGCCCATCATGATCCTACGCATACTCATAAACAAAGAGTGGGGAATGAAATTGCTCATCCAAGAAATACCAAGTCTCATAGACTATATGAACAATATTCTCTTAGGTCCATGATGAACTAACATCCATATCGAAGTGAAAGCTCCTTGGTTTCCATGTTGAAACCTCCAAAGAGTAACTATCTCAAGAAAATGTCTCTAATCCCAAGAAAAATTTAGCCTTGATGAGTCCAATTAATGGCTCAATTTTGATAGGGTTTATTATCTATTTGTTGTTGTTACCATAGACTTTGGCACTTGGTTGTTGACATTTTCCATTTTATTTCCTTAAAACCATAGACCTTGGGCATAAGTTTATCCTTGTGACTTTTAATGACATTAACATGCTATGTGAATTATCTATGTTAATTTTATGTGTGGTTGAATGGATGTTACTTTAAGGTAATTATGGATATGCAATTGTTTGTGTGTGCTTGAATGTTATTATGCAGGTTCACATTAAGATGCTGATGAAAATAAAACCTACAAAGTAGAGGAAGTTCCTACCAATTGGTTGGTTGCCAAGGAAGTCAAAAAGGTGATCATTAAAAGGTCAATGGAGGGAAATTTCTAGTTTGAATCAAAGATTGTAACTACCTTGTAAATGATCATAATTGTTAGTTGAGTGAATATAGGTGTTGTTATGCTAGATCTATGTTAAAGCAAGGTTGACTTGACCAAATCCCACACATGCATAACCTCCTTTCCTCTTTTCATGCTTTCCATAAATGGCATCCTCTTAATCTATTGGAGTTGACTACCTTGATTAGTTAGTTAGTTAGTTAGTAGCTTTTCCTTCTATAAATAATACTCATATGCTCCTTCTCAGAAGGTTGAATGTTCTGATGTTGTACTTGCATTCCTAGTTTTCAAGAAATATAGTCATGTTGTTGCTTTATTGTAATCATGTTTTTAATGAATAAAATGATATTATAAGTTTGTTGCATTTGAGTTAGTTTCATGGGATACTCACCCAAGGGGGCCCACCTGGTGAGAATTCCATCCTTTTAGCTCAGCCATTACTTTTATGTTCAGTAAATAGTTACAATTTTAGTAATTAACTATTCCCATAGCAACTAGAATTCCATTCTATGATGATTCCTGCAACCAAAGTAGACAGAGTAGTTTCCTGTCTATTTGCTAAGATTTCTATTTCTGTCATGCATTTCAGTTTAGTTGAGTTGTTGGTTTATGCTTAGTG
>VDFB02062658.1:0-55209 GCA_007258455.2 Sequoia sempervirens
AATATTTTGATTGAAATGAATAATTTTTGTGAACTGTTCAACCTTAAAATAATTTATTTATTAAAAAATATATACAAATTGAAATGTTTTGATTGAAGTGAGTAATTTTTCTGAACTGTTCGATCTCAAATAACTGTACCTGTATAGATTGGTAAGAGATTTTATTACAAGCTTGGTAAAAGGATGAACACCCAAATGAGGGTCAAATATGAACAATATATAAGACAATTGAAAATAAAGCTTCATTTAGACTTCCATAAGACAGGTGTCATGCGAAACCAGAGTCTAGCTTGTGCTGAGATATAAAATTAAAAAGTTTAAATCTACATTCTTTTAAAATTAATGTCAAACAATCTGTGATTTAAAACAGAATAAAATAATATAAATATGCCTGCAGTAAAGTTGCCTAGTCTGTAACGAACTACAAACAAAAATCCATAAACCCAAGCTCTATGTATTTTTTTGGTACGAACAGCTCTTGGATTGAAAGAACAGAAACTCTGCAGTATATCATATGTAACAAATAGCAGCATACCAAACAGCCTGACTAATTTCGTGTACATATCCATTATAAATTTCAAATCCTCAACAGTCACAGGTTCCAAAACCAATGGATTAATCTTTTTTTAAAAATATAATAAAATAATTAATTATTAAGAACCATACAGGAGAATATGTGACCAATAATAGTAAAATAATAGTAAAGAGCAGAGACGAATGGATTCAAACAAAGCGTTAGAGTTCAAGTTTCAAAGTATTTAAAAGGAGAGGATAAGAATGCTCAAGGGTCTCTGCCATTTGACCTTTTTTAAGAACCTGATGAGCTCTTACCTATATAGCATCTTTTCACTTCCTGAGAAATATTCAGTTGAGGCGAGGCTCCAACTGTGATTGTTAGGGTAAACTTTTGACTCTAGTGATTTCAGAGCTGACCGCCATGGTCGGATGGGATATCAGAGAAGGATAAGATATGCATGGAATTATTGCAATCTCAGGGAAATAGGTAAAGCGCAAGCAAGTGGCTGAGTTGATTGCGCTTAAATCACCTTCTCCGTTGGCACGAGGATAAAATTCATTCTCTTAACAATGTGCCATTCTCTCAAATGAGTGGGCAGTCACATTCAAGTGCCTGCAATGGCCCATTCGCTTTGGTTTTGAACTTCGTGCCCAGGATATTTTTTGCACTGGCAGCGGCAAGGATTGAGGTGACAGTCTTGGCAGGCAGCCGCTGCTTTGCAGAGGCTCTCTCCACTCCTCAGCCTACACATGCCTGGTCGCTGCGGTCAGTGGGCAGACGAAGGCTGCAAACTCCTCTCGCGGGTATTTTGACAGACTCGTATTAAATGCAAAACATAATCGAAGACAATGAAAACTGATGTAAAATGATGGACGGCTTTGGAAACCAATAGCGGCGGGAAAACGTACTGACAGCGTGAAAATCCGTGCAGGCGTGAATGAAAAAGAAGTCAAGGCGTGAAAAGTGGCGAGAAAGTAGAAAGAATGGCAAAAGTGATGAACGGCTGAGATTAGTTTCATCGCAGGCGATTGCCTGTCGAGCAATCTACACCATAGGATTGAAAAATGGCTTCAAAATACTTAGTGTAGGACGCCTTCAGCGTAATAATTGAAGGACTATAGGGATCTATTGTGAATAATTATTATAAACTTAAAGTTAACTTTGGTCCCATGAAATGCCAAGTAGCTTTATAATTTTCTAGGGAAATCCATACAAGACAAGCACATTGTCATTAGTTATGCTCATAATCGCATCATGTAGAGATCTCCTCTAAAGTGAGTTGAGTATTGTAATACATGATAGGTGAATGGATGTTTTTGGTGGGAACAACATCCATGCATTTTTTTGAAGTAAACAATAACACTTGTGCAAATTATTATAAGCTTCAAACACCACTTTATGTAATGATTTAGAAAATAATGAAAATTTCCAAGAAGATAAGAAAGCCTCCTAGTCTAAATTGTAAGGGCCTTAATATGAGAAAGAAATTACTCAATATGTAGGGATTTTAAAAAATCCTTTGAGGTATTATTTGCCACCTTAAGCATATACAAACAAGCTCAAACTTGAGCTTCTTTGACTCAATGAATATCCACAATATTGAGGGCATCAAATTCTAGAAACTTAGGTCTTTAATTGTAAGTTAAAGGGACTAGATTTCAATATCCTTGAGTCCCAGGAGAAATCTTGGGTCATATCAACCTTGGCATGCTTGCAAACATGACAACTTTATTTCTAAACTTATGCAATAAGGTAGTGATGCAAGCAATCATGGATTTCTAACAATAAATCCAACTAGTAGCAAAGGGTTGAGATGGCTCCAAAATACAAACTTTAGAAATGAGGTGGATGGTCTCTTAATGAGTTATAAGAAGTGTCAAATTTAGGAAAAACTATATGCATTATATTTTTATCAACATGGTTCAACCCATTAAAAATTAAAAAATGAGGTGGTGGTCAAAGAGAATGATCTATGGATCTACTTCAATAAATTTTCCATTAGAGGTGAAGAGACAAAACACATGCTACTCAAAGAGTATACCATGATTGAGGAATTTGAGCACCTTATCCTCACCACCTAAAAGTTGGACAATGTATACCAAGGATCCGACATGGCATATCTCCACCACAAAGATGGATCCGCTAACCTTGGTAATTTTTGACATAAAATCAAGCCTCACATTATCCAATACACTACCACATTGGTAACATGTCAACTTTATCCTTGAGAGACCCCTCTTTATTAGAATCACCACAAACTAACTATTTAGAAAATAATAGCATATCCACAAGCCAATGCCACATCATTCTTTCATGATGATCAAGTGTAAATTAGTGGACTTTAATATGAATATATTGTCATGCCCATTCTCATGTGAGGTGACAGGATGTAAAGGTTGAGGATAAACAATCCTTAGGATTTCTTGAAGTAAAAATCATGTAACTATTAGCTCTTATAAACACGTGATGTCAAAGTACGCCAATTGCTAATGTATGCAACTCATAGAAGGAATTTGTGGGAAACTTATGTAAGGCCTCTAACATTCTAAGAGATGAAATTCATGCAAAAATATCCTCCATACAATACTATTATTGGTCATCATCATTATTTTCTAATGCTCCAAATTGGTTTCCTAACAAATGCTATTGGTTTTTTCTAAATAAAATATTCATGTGAAATAGAGTAGTGTTTCCTACTAAATTCTTCTCTCAAAGACCCGTCCTCACTAGAGGGATTGTGTGAGTGTTGAGATGGTTAAGCACTTGCATGAATTTTTCTACTATCCTCCATTAGGTTCCTATAAGGTCAACAATATCAATGATAAGTTGAGATGATATAATAGGAGGTTGCCCCATCAAGGAAACCACCACATTATTTTTTACCACCAAAGTGGCCTCAGTATTACAAACATATTGGAGTTTGGGTGAAGGTTCTTTGGATTTAGCTTTCCTAGTGGTGATATCTTTTTTACTTCCTATAGTAGATCATCGACCTCTTGGGATTAGGGTATAGGAGACTATGTCATCAACTTAGGGGCTAACTCGAGCACGAGAATACAATCCTTAATTTTATAATATGAAGATCTAGACATTGAAAATAAGTGTTGGGTAAATTGATATAGGTGACCCTCTACAAAAAAAAATAACTTGGGAGCAACCTAAATTTCTATAGATTCTTTAAGGTTGGTGGTGGGGTCCACCTCCACACAATCTCTTATGTGGGGTTGAGTAGTGAATTTTTTTTTTATCATGGTAGATAAAATAGTCAAGTGGCTAAATAATATACTTTAAGAAAACACACATAAGAAACTTGAGGGATGCTTACTCAAACACTTTAAAATTCCTAACCCAATAGAAAGCACTAGCAAGATGTTCTAAATAAACTAGAAACTAGACTAGTTAAGTAGCACATAAAATCTACTAAGGATCATGAAAAGTAAATAAGAAAAAGGCCTTGAATAAATTCCTAACCCTGGATAGTTTAATGTGAGGCTCTTATAAATTCTTCACCCAAGTGAGCAAGTATTGTTTAGAAGTGATACAACCACATAATAAGCAATACAACTAACATTTTCATACCAATTGCACATAGATTCAATAGCACAACTAGGTAAACTAACACCAATCTTAGAGGAAAATATTATCATTGACCTTTAGGACAATGTTTCAAGTGTGCTTTAGAGCCATCTTTGTCACCTAAAGCAACAAATGTTGTTGAAAACCCAACTTTAGCTAGTGAAAAAGTCCTTTAAAACTACCCAAAGTATGGGACTAAGGACAAAATCAAATGTGCAAACACTCTACAAAATCTTTCAAAAATGGTTAGTTAGACGAGAATGAAGTAAAAACCTAGTTGTGCAAAAAAATAAACCATTAGAAGACACACTAGATACTAAAGCTCTCTCAACCATCCAACAATATTTTTTTAAAAACAATTATGTAAATTATGATATTGCTATCAAGTTTAATCATGCAGTCTTTTGAGCCACTACTCATGAAACATGGGTCAATGAATTTGACTCAAAAAACTACATGATTGAATCCTAATAGCAATATCATAATTTGACACGTGGTGGAAAATACTCTTACTAATCAATTCAGTAAATATTATAATCTATTTTTTAATTACATTTTATAATTTATTTTGTAAATAAAAAATAATTAATAACAAAAATACTAACATTTTTATTTTTTTTAAATATTAATACATCCTAAGAAAATTTTAAAATCTCATATATTTAATAATTAATAATTTATCATGTGTGGGAGGAATGTTGTAGCATGATCATGCATAGCACAGTAAGATTGAGGTCTCACGGGGCTTTAGGATGTATTTTCAAAACCCAAGAGCTTCATATTGGAATCTTACTCTAAATAATAACAGTTTTTATCGTTTAGGGTTGTAGATTTGAGCAGGTGAAAATAGGGTGGGGTCAAAAATTGTCCCAACAGCTTAAAAAAAATTTTAAACACTTGTCAATTATCTAAGATTTTAGATTTTCGTCAAAAAAAAATTGAAGGAAAATGATCTTTATTTATTTATTTTTATCTCTATATTTCATGAGATCACCAAATTCACTAAATTTTGAAAATTAAAATTTGAAGTTGAACTACACTATTAAATTCATTAGACCATTAAATTTAAAATATTCTTAAAAAACAAAAAACAAAATTAGCGAAGATGCAGGGGGGTGCAGTGGTATCAGGTTTGAAGAGCAAGGGCAAGGAAAGCTGGGCGGATGAGGTTATTCAAGAAAAGCCAAAGGTTTCAATGTCACAGGGTGATAATCATATCCCGCAATGGGTGTTTACTAATGGAGGCTGGGTTGATCGATGCCATCCACAACTTCGGAAGCCTTCATTTGAAGATTAGGCAGCTCAAGGTTTTGTCTGTGTGCGACATGATACTCCATCAAAAGCCTCAAGAGAAGAATGGCGAGTTGATGATGGTAAGAAGGCCACGCAACCAAGGCATCGCTACCATAAAATTCAGAACAAGTCAATATGGAGGAAAAAAGAAAGATCTCGCAACAAAGGAAGAAGAGCAGGCTGTGTGGGGAATCCAGATTTTAAGATTGAATGAAACCCTATTTCAACAAAGGTGCAAGAATTCCCGATGATTGATGTGTCGTAGGAAATAAAGAATGATGTAGAAATTTTAAGGGATTTTGCTCTAATATGCCGTTTCATTGGGGGTAGTCCTAGTAGGGTAGAAATTAGGGATTTGATAAAGGAGAAGTGGCAGACAGAAGTATTACTTAGGTTTTTTCCAAAAAACTTCTTTGTGGCAGTTTTTGCAGACGAAGAATCAATGAAAAGAATTGCAAAAGGCGGTGTGTGGCATATGGGAAAGCTCCCACTTTACATGCATTCCTGGGGAAAAATTTTTGACCCTACCCGATTAAAGTTGTATGACCAACTGGTTTGGATTCACCTATACAACCTTCCATTTGAATATTGGAATGGTGATTGCTTGGAAAATATTGGACAATTGTTGGGTACTTTTTGGACATTGATATGGATATCATAGATGCTGATTTATACAAATATGCGAGGTTGCAGATCGTTGCGATCAACACTATACCTCAGTCAATAAAATTACAGGTGAAAGGAGAAATCTAGAACCAGGATGTTGAAGTAGAAGAGGATAAAAGGTTTTTCCTTAAATGTGGTTCAAGGATGCATAATGAGATGTCATGTAAAATTGGGCAAGGAAAAAAAGAGTTCAGGCGAGTAGAAAAGGAAAGCAATAGAATGACAGACAAAATGCAAATTGTTCCATATGCAACAAGTGCGCCGGAATCAGGATCAAAGGATCCTAAGGAAAAGGAATATGTGGGACCATGCGCAAATCAAAGGGTTATCAGTGAGCCCAGGACAATCCAACCCTCTGAAGAAGTGGTGCAATCGGACAATCAAAAAGAAGCTCAGATGGAAAACTATACTCCCTTGTCAGATTCTGATGCTAAAATGGAACCTAAGGATAAGTTAGATATTATTGACGAAAGAAGCATTACTCAAACTACAATTCTGCATTTGGGTATGGGAAAATTCGACAAACAAAGGAAATCTCAAGGAAGAAAATCGATCAAGCGATTGAGGGAAGAAGAGGCAATTGTTAGAAACTATCCCAGCATCAAAGAATTCTTAAGTAAAGGGAGGATCAACCTCCCTTGGGAAGCAATGAAGCTGACCACTTGGAATGTTAGGGGTCTAATGGCCCCTGACAAACAATGCCTGGTTAGGCATCAGCTGTAGACTTGCTTAAGCAATGTAATTATTATGCAAGAAACTAAGTTGTCACAAACTGAGGCGAGGGCTTTTTTGAAATACATTAGATCATGGAATGGCTATTTTCCAGAACCGGTTGGCACTTTAGGGGGTTTAGGGTTAATTTGGAAGGAATCTGAAGTCTCGGTAAAAGTTTTGTGTTCACAAGTGAATTGGTTAGCAGTGGAAATTTTTAGTATGAGTCTCAACCTTTCATTCATACTCATCAACATTTATGGTCCTATTGGAACGAAGGAGAAAGCTTTGGTTTGGTTGGAGGTTTTGGGCTTCATAAACTATCATACATCTTCAAACCTCATCGTTGGAGGCGATTTCAATGCAGTTTTGGAGATCTCTGAAAAAAGTAGTGGGATAAGGTCGGAATCTCAAGTAATGTTAGATTTCAGGAGTTTTGTTGCCTCCTCAAGATTGGATGACTATCAAACCTCAAATGGTGTATTCACATGGACCAACAAGCACAAGGATTTCATGGCAATATCAGAGAGACTGGATAGATTCCTGATATCCCCTAGGTGGTGCAATTTTTGTTCCACCATTGAGGCTCACATATTGCCAAATTCCATTTCAGATCACTTCCCTATTGAAGTCAATCTTTGTAGAGGATCGAACTTACCAAAGTAAACATTTAGGTTCATGAATATGTGGTGGCACGATGATAGACTATTGCAATTGATAGAAATAAGGTGGAAAGAATGTCGAGTTGGGGGCTCGTATAGTTTCAAACTTGTTAAAAAATTGCAGTACCTGAAACAAAGACTTAAAGAATGGAATAGGGATAAATTCTTGAATATATATTCTTAGAGAAGGCAAGAGTAGAGGAAGAATTGCAAGCTTTAAATGAGAAGGTGATTAGAGATGGAATGAGAAGTGAGGAATTTTTGCATGAGAAGTATCTAAAGAACGAACTCGCTGAATTACTTAAGAGGGAAGAAATCTTATGGAGGGACAAATTAAGAGAAGTTTGGCTTTCGGATGGTGATTCGAATTCTAAATTTTTTCATGCATCAGTGTTGGCCCGAAGAGTGGAAAACAAAATTGAATTGATTCATTCTCAAGATGACTCCTTGAAGCATGGCACTACAGATGTTGGATTAGAGGCAGTTGCCTTCTTTAAAAACTTGTTAGGCGAGCATACAAGAATTTTTTGTGAAGGGGGCATTATGGATTCAATAGAAAGAAGGGTGGATAGCGAGGACAATGCCATTTTGGAAGAACCAGTTTCATTGGAAGAAGTCAAGGCGGCCCTATTCCAGCTACATCCCGACAAGGTCCCTGGGCCGGACAGATTTCCAGCCCGATTTTTTCAAAACTATTGGGGCTTCTTAGGTAAGGACTTGTGGCTAATGGTAGAGGACTTCAAAAGGTCAGGGAGATTTGTCAAGGATATCAACAATTCGGTTTTAGCCCTCATTCCCAAAAATCCTGAATGTCGAATGTTTGGGGACTATAGGCCAATTTCTCTCTGTAATATGGTCTATAAGGTAATTGCAAAAGTAAAGGAAAATAGACTTAAGAAGATACTATGTAAGATCATTGCTCCTGAGTAGAATGTCTTCGTTCCGAGGAGGGAGATTACAGACAATAGTCTTCTCATTAGTGAAGTGGTACATTCACTAAAAGTAAACAAAACTGTCGGCATGGTTATTAAGTTGGATGTTTCTAAGGCGTACGACAAAGTTTCATGGGAATTCCTTATAAAAGTTATGTTGCATATGGGCTTTAGCAATCATTGGTGTTTATTAATCAAACAATGTATATCCTCAATAATATTTTTTGTTCTAATAAATGGTTCAATGCATGGTTTCTTTGGGGCTACTAATGGTTTGCGCCAAGGGGATCCTTTATCCCCTTCTCTATTTGTTATCATGGTAGAAGCTCTAAGTTGTGCAATCAAAAGGCACAGACTTCATCTTGAATGGAGGGGTATTACAATGGCTCCGAATGTTGAGCAAATCACCCATACCCAATTTGTTGACGACACAACTTTGTTTGGTGAGGCTAGTATGAGGGAGGCTAAGTGTATCAAAGTGACATTGGATGAGTACGAACAACAATCGGGGCAAAAAATGAATAAAGAGAAATCTAGAATTTATTTCTTCAACACAAAGGTGAATATACAGAAAGCTATTGCCGCAGTTTTGGGATTCCAAATAGATAAGCTTCTTGCCAAGTTTCTTGGAGTACAAATTTTTGAAGGGGCTTGCAAATCTAAGCATTGGGACGAGGTTTTGAACAAATGCAGAACTAAGGCATTATCATGGAAAAATAAATGGTTAACTCTGGCGGGTAGACTCACCATGACTAAGGCTATGCTCTCGGCTATACCATTCTTTACATTAGCATGTTATGAGGCTCCAAAAAAGATAGAAGATGGTTCAGAGAAGATTCTAAAAAGGTTCTTATGGGAAGGGTCAAATGAAGTGAAGAAAATCCCATTGATTGGTTGGAATATTGCTTGCAAGCCTAAAATTGAGGGTGGTGCGAGTCTAAGGAGGATTGGGAGGAAAAATATTGCGTTGGGAGCAAAGATGGTGTGGAATATGTATAGGCAACCAGAGAAGCTGTGGTGCTGCATAGCTCAAAATATATATTTAGACAATGACTCTCCTTCTAGGATATTAACGACGGACACAATACATAGTGGCTTGGCATTTTGGAAATTCATAAACAAATGTCGTCCATTGATCACAAGGCATATATCATGGAGAATTGGAAATAGAAATCTGGCTAGGTTCTAGACTGATTCTTTGAATGGCTACAAGAGCTTGGCAAAGCAATAAGATTTAGACTCGGAAGTGGGACGGTTAAAGGAAGAATGAGGGTCTCGAAGTTGCCAGGTATTTTAATTTGGAAGAATTTGTTGGTGGCGGGAGGGTAAAGTGGAAAAGTCTGATGCATCTTCATCTTGATCAAATGAAACTGAAGGCAATTTCAAATGAATTAACTAATTGGGTCGTGTTTATGTCCAAAGAAGAGGATTCTATTTTTTGGTGTGGGGAAAAGTCTGGGGAGTATTCTACTAAGTTGGGTTATCAAATATAGGTAGAAATTGGAGCAAGAATAGGTTGGCTGGAAAAATTATGTTGGGACCAAGTAGTGCTTCCCAAGGCGGGTGTGTTTCTCTGGGTGGTCTTTCATAAGAGGTGCCTAACAATGGATCAATTAAAAAGGTTGGGAGTTGTAGGCCCAACTCTATGCGTGATGTGTGAACATGTTGAACAAGAGGTTGATCATTTGTTTCTATCATGTCCTACTGCAATGGAATGTTGGAATTTGCTTCAGAATACGTTTTCAATTCCTGGTTCGAGACAAGAGAAATTGAGTGACTTCTTGAATGTGTGGAAGATTGGCAATAGTAATGGTTATTGGCAGAGTCTTTGGGTGTTGGCAACTTCATTGGTGATATGACATATATGGAAAGAAAGGAATAGGAGAATTTTCAGAGGTGAAGCACTTGAAAATTGTAGATTAATTGAAAGGTTGAAGGTGGCAATTATCGAGGTGGTAAACAATAGGACAAGAGTGAACACTCATTAAAAGTTTACAAAGTGGGATGAAGAGATTCAGAAAGCATGGAATAATCTAAGAAGACCGAAGGTGTGTGTACCCTCAGTTGTTAAGGTTGACAAAAAATCCTTGTGCTGGAGGGGGCCAATGGATCTTCCTTGGAAACTGAACTTTGATGGGGCGGCTAAGGGGAATCTCGGTGTTGCGGGGGCTGGTTGTATTATTAGAGACCGAGTGGGACAATGCGTATGAACAACTTCCAAGAATTTGGGGGTTTGTTCTAACAATTTTGCAGAATTTGAGGCACTTCTGATGGGGATTCAACTATGTGTTAGTAAGGATATTAAGGCGATTGAAATTGAGGGCGATTCAATGGTTTGTATCCAAGATATAATAAACAATAGGTCTCCAAGTTGCCTGCTTGATTGTTGGGTTGTCCAAATCAAGGAACTTCTTGGTAAATTGGAGAATTTCAAGTTGAGTCACGCATTTAGAGAAGCTAATAAAGTTGCAGACTATCTGGTGAATGTTGGTGTTAGACAAGTGGATGGGCTCATCATTGATTCCAAGGCAGAATGTTGGATTGGACTCCAAGATTTGGTGGCTAGTGACTAGGAGAAGATGTTAATGTAATCCCTAAGGGGATATGGGTTGTACAGTGTGTGGACTGGATTGTCGCTGGCAGGTTTTTATTCGTATCTCAGTACTATCTAGGACTAAGGATTGCCTTACAAAAGATTTGTCTATCTGATTTCAAGTTTGTCCAACTGAAATTGGCGACTACTTTTTCCTCGTGAGGCCTATTTTGGTTTTGAGTGGCTGATATGGCTTTTTGGTGCTTGGCATCTTGGCAGAATGGGCCTTTGGTTTTTCTCTATGGTCATTTGGTTAAGCCGATCAGTTTGGCTATATATGGCGTAAGGGGTTTCCTGCGTGTGGCATCAGTTAGGGGCATCCAATAATGGTGTTTCAGTTTGGAGTGGCATGCGTATGTGCTAAGGAATTCCTCCCAACTCAATGTAATTAACTTTTTGTGGTCCAGAACAGAGAAGTACATAATGTAATCATTGAAAATTTTTTGAAGGTGTTAAGTGTGAATCAACACTGGGGTGATGGCAGAATATATGAAACTGTCGTTGGTGCTCTAGTGGATGTGAACGAGTCAAGGGAGTGGGTTTCTGTGTGGCTCAATAGGATTTTGGCTGGTATTAATGTCACTGCTATTGCTAATGCCACTATGGAGCTGTGATTGAGTGGTCCGGTAAGCTACCTGAGAGCTTTCTTTGACCCGACTCTGGTTTTGGAGGAGGGGGTGGTGGGAGTTGAGGTTGAGGAAGTGACAAACTTTATGGCGGATGCTTGGGAAGTCTACTGTATTGGGGTCAAAAATGATAATATGGAGGCTTTCTCCCATTTTATGGATTATAATCGTGCTTGGCTCGACGTTGGCAATCTGAGGTGAGTAACCAAGTTGGGGGGTTATCTAGCTATTTTACACTTTTGCTTGGTCGCGTAGGAGTTCGTTGTGATTTGCAATGGCTTATGGGTGAATTCACTTGCAAGTGGATTTCCGTTTTTCTCTCTAGGGAAGCTGCTTCCTTTTCTTTAATAGCATAGTTTATGGGGTTTATTAATTGTTGGTAGTGTTACAGTGATTAGTAGTGTCATTGCTAGTAGTGGTTAATTTTGATGTCTATGGACTCAATATTTCTATTTGGGATGTATCTAGGAGTTACCCCTATTTACGGTAACACTTATCAATTAAAAAAAAAAATTAATAATTTATCATAACAAATAAACTTAATTTTATAAATCTCAAAAATAAAGCTATTAAAAATTAAGAGTTAAGCTATATTATTTATTAAGATTTTACATAAATATAAATCTTCTTAAGAAAAAAATTATAATTACCTCCAAAAGATTTCTTGTAACATTCCAAAGTGTAGGAAGAACTCTCCCCCCAACATGAATCTTGCCATCAACGGTCAAATTTTGAAATCTCACTTCCACTGTTGGCAATTCTATTCCTACTCTGAAATAGTAATACCAAACATCAATATAATACTCTGAAATAGTAATACCAAACATCAATATAATACTCTGAAATAGTAATACCAAACATCAATATAATATAAAATATATGATCTTTAAAAATAAACAGTTAAGATTTTATTTGCTGTATCTTAAATCAAATGAAATAAATAAGGCTTTAAGAATTTAAATTTTAATATTTGTAGAGACAAAACATTCTTAATAATTATTAACAAATAAGTATTTTGATAAATTTTAAATTTTATTCATAAAAATATTAATAAAATAAAAGGAGATAAATTAAAAATATTAGTAAATTATTTTAAAATCATTTTAATATAATATATGTGATTTTTTTTACTTCAATATTATATGATTTAATGATTAATTAGTTAATAATAGTTTTATATTTCATTAATATAGAAAATAATAAATAATTGTTTTATTTTTATAGGTTTAAATTTATTTTTAACTATTAAATCAAATAGTTCATATTAAACAATTACAAAATAATTTACAAAAAGTAAATCAGAATTTATGATTTAATACTTTTAGAAATTATTTTTAAAAGAAGAGTAAACATCTTTGATAAGCCTTGGAGATTGTATACAAAAGGTTCTAACAAAACAAAAGGAGATACATCATAGTCATAAAGATTAAATTGTTTAAAAAATTATATTACTAAAATACATATGTGAAGAGTTTTCAATAAATATTATTTGGTTTTAAAAAAAAGGTAAATAAATTATTTTTTACTGAAATTTATTTTTAACTATTGAATCAAACAATTCATGTAAAACAATAAAAAAATCAATTACTAACAACAACAAAAAAAAAGAACCATTCTCTAAATAAAAATAATTTCTCAAATAAAAACCCAAAGAAAACTAAACACAAATGAAAATAATTGTCTTCTCAAAAAATTATTATTATTCTTAGCATATTATTATTATAAGTTAAATTTATAAAAAATAAGATGATAAAAATAATTATATTAAATATGTTTAGCATATATATTTATATATTTTTAAATAGTGTTTTATTTAAATATACCTAATGATCAAGTAATTAATAATATTTTTACACTTCATTCATATAAAAAACATTAAATAATCTTCTTTTTGTGGATCAAAATTTACCTTTAACTATTAAACCTTATAAATATTCAAAAATAACTTTTTAACAAATAATTTTATTTTCTAATTAATATAAAATAACCATATAAATTATGTTAAAAACACATTTATTTTCACACTTCTAGAGACTTCTAGAGACTTTCAATTTATTTACAGGTTACCATCTCCTGTAGCTACTGTAACCTCTCATTTCAAACAAAACTAAATAAAACATATATAGACCCCATGATCTGTGAAGTCATTGACTTGACTTCCTTGTCTATTCTTCTCTTGAGCTTGCTTAGGAATTCTCCATTATCCTTTTCTGTGTCCTGGATCAGTTTCTCAATGAGCATGTGCCTCTCCACAGGCTTGAGTTGAGCAACATCCACAACATGCTTGTTAATGACCTTGCCTGCCTCATCATAATCCTTGAAGATTGAAGATCTGATTCTGTCATAGGTTGGAAGCCTTTCTATGGCTGCCCAATGAAGGGCCTCCTCATCATCTACAACATCTGAGGTTTGGCTAAAAACCCCACTACTTCTTCTGCTTCCAAAGCTAGGCCTTCCACCCCTCAGCATTCTCATGCTTCTCCCCACTTCTGCTATTTCCTCTCTGAAGGAAGGCCCCCCATTTTCAGACTCTAACTCATTTTGATCTTATTACTGTGTATATATGCTGAAGATTTCAGTGAATATATGCCTTACTCCAAGCTTGCAGAGCCTCCATGAAGATATGCACTCAAGTTCAGTGTATATATTCTGAACTGTGTATATATGCTGAAGATATTCACTCAAGTTCAGTGAATACATGACTTACTCCAAGCTTGCAGAGCCTCCATGAAGATATGCACACAAGTTCAGTGTATATATGCTGAACTGTATATATATGCTCAAGATATGCACTCAAGTTCAGTGAATATATGCCTTACTCCAAGTTGCAGAGCCTTCTTGAATGGACTTATAGTGCCAGCATGGAATGATTCAAGGAGTTAGTATAAGTTGGCATTTGTCAATGCTCTTTAGCAACTTGATATTAAAAAATACAAATGTATTAATATTTTTTATAAAAATAATTGACTTATTGTCCTAGAGTCATCTTTAATAAATGCTGCAAGCAAAATCGTTGGGTGCTTGTGAAAATTATTATACAAGTGAGATGATTGAAGTGAGTTTGGTCTCTTCCCGAGGAAGAGTCTAGAAGCAATCTATATCTTACTTCAAATATTTAAAGTTCATTTTGTTTCCATAGGTATATCTTATTTCATTTCAAATAAGGTTATTTTAATAAAAAATATTTAATATATTTATGTCATTTTTTATTTAATTTTTAATCTATTTGAATGGAATATCTTAATATAACTTTATATTAATGAGTGGCATTTTTTTTCTAAGATTTATTGTCCAATTTTTATTTATACTCATTTCACTAACTTATCACATAATCTCACGCATTGTTATTATTAGTGTATTGACATGGATTTTTGCACATGCATTTCATTTTCTCAAATTAACATTTTTATGATCATTTTGGATCAAGTTGAAATTGAACTGGGAGATTTGAATCTCAGTTTTAAATTTTCAAATTCAAACTCCAAGATATATCTCTCCTCCTTCTTACGGGTCTTTATATATATGACTGGGTTTGTGTAATTCATTTTTATGTTTTGATATTTAAAGAGACGTTTAACTTGTAATTAATTCATAGGCAAGAATAAGGAGAAATAATTAGAACACACTTCAATTTTCTATTGGAAAAAGAATTATAATTTGTATCATTTACATATAAGTCATGTGTATATTTATGTATATGTATGTCGTCTGTATATATTAGTCCAAAATTGTAAAGTTAATCAATCAAAGGGTTCTAGCCTAAGAGATTTTGCCATGATGGTCTAGTAGTTTCCCTTGATTTTTTTATAAATACTACAACCATTATCAAACATCATCTCAGAATGAGAAGGTTTCCATAAATTTGCATTCCATCAATTTAGACATATAATGATTAAGATCAAATCTACAACACTCATATTGACCCTCACAATTTTCTCTATCTATTTAGATTTTAAATATTCATCAAATTGAGAACAATAAAGACTTATGTCATGTCAAAAAATTCCAGCATAATAGATCAACATAGATTCTTTGTTATTATTCCTAAAATTAAATGTCTTGTTTCATCTAATTTAATTTTTTAATGTTCATTTTTACTATCAATCCAACTTTAAAATTAATCTACATTAATTATACTTCCATTATTTACATTTTATTTATTAATTGAAATTATTATAGAAATATTTCCTTACAATAATATCCTTTTATCTCATTTTAAATATATTTATTTTTATTTAAATATAATATCTTAATTTAATTTTAAATTTATTTTCAAAAAATTATTTCTGTGAAGAGAGGGTTATGGAGTGCTAATGGCATTTTTTTCTCATGTATAATTTATTTTTATTTTTTCAATTTGTAAAGTGAATGTTAATTATACTAATAAAAATAGTTAGTAGTGAATAAAATGGTATATTTTTTCTTACTTAAAAAATTAGAATGAAAATTTATAGAAGATTAAGTCTTAAGCAAGTCATAATATCTAAAGATAAAGTTGGAAAAATTAATTATACCAATAAAAATTGCTTATTTTCCCAACAAAAATAAAAAAAATATATATTTAAAATATATTGGTTCCAATTAATAAAATGAACACCAACTATATTAATAAACAATATAAAATTTTATTTTTATAAAAATATAACTATATAAATTTTAATATCTATAAATTTTTTAAAGTAAACACCATAAAAATTGCTTATTTTCCCAACAAAAATAAAAAATATATATTTAAAATATATTGGTTCCAATTAATAAAATGAACACCAACTATATTAATAAACAATATAAAATTTTATTTTTATAAAAATATAACTATATAAATTTTAATATCTATAAATTTTTTAAAGTAAACACCATACATACCCATAAACATTTACAATAACAATATTTAAAACAAGAGCTGCAAAGCAGCGAAGTTCCTGCAGAAAGTTTTAGAATAGTTTTATTTTATTTGTGGAGTTTACTGTGTGTTTTGTTTTATTTGTTGAGTTTACTGTGTTTTAGGAACAATAGGTCAAGATAAAGCAATTGTTGCCTAAATTTAGGAATTTGATCATTGATAGAGTCAACTTTGTCTTCCATTAAAAAATGACTCTTATAACAAAAGAATTTTGCTCACTTCAAAATTCTCATGCTCTGGTTGTGCTTTTAGGCATGAAGAAGGCACAATTTACATGTTGCCAACATTATGTAAATATTTGAGTTCAAAGATTTCCTTAACCATTTAGCAAATATGATAAAAAATCCTCTTTCAAAAAGCGAAGATCTTTAGAACTTTCATTGTACGTAGAGTCATGTATAACCAACTTGCTTAAATGTTACAGTTTTCTACACAAATGAAAATGAAAGCATATAGTTCCAAGTCCTCTTATAGATTCCTAATGTCTCCATAAAATGCCTTACGATAGAAAATGATTTTTTTATTCCATTTAGTAATTTAGATAACTCATTTATAAGCCTAATAAAACTTATAATGTGAAGTCTATTGCAAAAGCCTAAATCAAACATCAAAAATATCAATTGAACCCATATGCCCATTTTGATGATTGTAGAGTAGTGAAAAAAAGCATTGCAATAGTTATTGGACCAAGACCACATGGTAGACAATTAATTGTTGAAGCTATTCTTGAAGCCTCTTCATAGGAAACATGACTAACTAATTTTGGTATTCTCTTTTAGCTCTAGGATCATGCAAAAGTGGAAGCAATAGTTTTAATTTGCTATATATTAACCATCTTCTACTTACAAAATTTTTTTGAAAAAGGAAGTTAGAAGGTGCCATACCTCTACTGCATTTAAGCCAAGATCAACTAGTACTACACCAGGTTTTAGTTAATGACCACGAACCAAATTTGGCACACTTGTTGTAGCAACAAGAATATCTACTTCATGAGTAAAATCTACATAGAAAATTCTTTATGTTTTGAGTAGCTATCCCTGAGTCTACATAATTTTTTTTGGAAACATGGTTTAAAACTTTAAATTAATACTTAAATAAAGATAGTCTACTATGTTTCAAATTTTAGAGCTATTCAATAGAATATGGCCCATATTCTAACATGTCAAATTTTTTTTAAGAAGAGATAATGTAATCCACCCTTAATCAATGTGTATTTATTTATAGATATGTATTTTTCCAGATAAATTTTGTCCTTATACCAAGCAATCTAAAAATCAACTAAGCATTGTTCATTTATCAATATTTGTTGTCCATTTTGAAGTTGAGATAACTTATAAGGATTTGGGTGTGTTATCCTTTTCAAACCCAAATCTTCTACTGTCTCATTGGACATTATTGTAACACAATTTAACTACTTGTGAGATTTTTTTCATCCCAAGTTTTTGATGAGCACAAATATGAATGGATTCCCTCTATCAATATTTATCGTTGCCTCTTTCTAATTAATGTTGATTTCTATTTTCTTTCAAGTATTAATCAAACCTCATATAATATACATGAATTACAAGCAAGAAACCACTAAAGGTTAGCATGGGAAAGCAAGTCATTCCAGTTAATCAATGGATTGTTGTTCAAGCTGGGGCCCAACCAAGTATTAAAGTGTGTGGCACGGTAAGAGATTGGGAATGTACTTCAACAGGCACATGAGAATCTTATTGGAGGCCATTGGAACTTCAAGTTCATGTTGCAACATGCAATGTACTCTTGGAAAGTCTATGATGGCCTTGATACCAAAGAATAGGTAACAAAATATTGAATTGGAAAACCATTAAAACAAGACTTTATGCCCCTTTGGCCATCCCAATCACAAGAAATATTTGAAATATGAGGATTGAACTTCATTTTCCCATTAAATTTTAGACAGACACATTAGTGTAAATACATTGTCTTCACCACTAAAGTATGTGACGAAGTGAGCTCAAGCAAGGGCCATGTAAAACAATAGAAATGCCAAGTCTAGGCCACAAACAAAGTCCTCATTTTAGTTATAACATGTGGATTATCTTGGTTTGGTTAAAGATTCTACAATCCTTGTTGTTCTTAATTCCAACCCACTTCCCATCCCCATTCCCCCTAGTGTCATGGATACCAAGACTAAACACTTGTCTATGAGAATACTATTACCATCACTCAGTTCAATCAAGCTTGGATGAGAGGAATTTTAATGAAAAATGGATGAATGTCAGGGATCTTATTCAAAGGAATTTAAACTAGATGTTGAGGACTTCTCTATCTTGAAAGATCAGAGTACTAATTTTATGTTCAAACCTCATACTTTCTTTCCTGGGATTTCCTCTACTTTCCCCCAAATGATGGTCATGCTATCAATATGGCCTCTTGGGGTTATAATTGTCTAAAGAAATATAAGGATGAGATTAATGAAACTGTCTATAAACAAAAAAAGCAGGTTAGGGTTTTGTCTTCTAAGAATGAGTAATGAGAAAGTTTCTCTATAGAATTCCTAATCTCCTGAATATTTTCCTAAGTTTGATGACTTCAAACTAGATGTTGATAGTCTACAACAAACTTATGACCTTGTGTCTATGACATGTAACTGGGGTCATCATGCAATAGAAAGTCTACACAACCTCAACCTACATTTGGTTAATTATCCTTTTATGTAAGATAAGGTTTGTGATGAAGGTCCATGGTTAAGGGATGATGTTGCAGAGAAGCCTATGATGGAACTTAGCATGCAATGTGCCATTGAATTTATTCGAACTTGACAAATAGGCTTGGAACCTTGTGATTTTTATATCTTCTTGTAGTCTGATTAATCTTGCAAGGGGGTGCACCCATTATGACCAACATTTAAATATGGAATCCTTAGATAGTTTTATAGCAGGAGTTTTGTTTTAAATAGTAGGCTTATACTGACTATTGAAGGCATCTTCAATTTTTTATATTTTGGTATACATTAATGATAGTCAATAGACAAGTAGTGTCCCAAATCAAGCTATCGGGTTTGGCTAAAAGACTAGATTTATGCTCCTCCAATTTATTGGAAGGATGATAAACTGATACTCTAACCTTATATTTAACCAAATTATTAAAGAAAGTTGAAACTAAGTTTAAAGTTTCAATAAATGGCATATATGAGAGACAAATCATGTAATGAGACTATAAATCAGTTTATCTAAGGGGCAGATGAATGAGGGTAGAATCAAGCTAGCTCCATATTTTCAAACTCTCCTTATTTATTTTTCTTATATCAACAAAAACCAAAGTTAAGCGAAAATTCCAAGAGGTAAAAACAAATAAAAGTAGAGATCCCTGTAATAATGACTAATGTTTGCTATTTACAGTATTCAATCTATTGTGTCTGTAATGAACTTACAGAATATGAAGTGCAGTTAGACAACCAATTTGGATAAGGTATACAATCATTAGTTATGAGAAATAGAGAAAATGGAACATTTAAGAAAATTCTAATGCCCAATTTCTCGCGTAAAGTCGATGCAAAGCAACGAAGTTCCTGCCAAAATGTGCAAGAATAGTCTTATTTTTATTTGTTGTGAATCTTAGATATTGATGTGAAGTTCCTACCAAATGCTAGCAAGATGGCTTTTCTCTTTGATTTGTAGGAAAATTGAGATTAGTGATGGTTTGATTAGATTGGAAAAATAGCAATTGATAGTTATATTCTCAAAGTAGTTTTGTTTGACAATACAGATAAATAAAGGAAAGCATAGGACATAATTGATCAGAAAAAATATTTAGGTGAATTAAATAAGTAATTTATTACGTAAATTATTGGTGTGCATTGATAGTAACTATTGCTAGAACAGTTGATGAAGATAGGTGTTTAAGTGAACTAAGTGAGAAATTTTGCATTTAAGTTATCATTGTGCATTAATAGTGACTATTATTGTATTGGTTTATATGCATTAGAATAACTTAAGTAAATTATAACCCTCACTTTTAACCCTAACCCTAACTATAATTGTAATCATAATTTTAATTCTAATCCTAATTATAACTTTTATTGTAACCCTAATCATAGTTCTCATTCTAATTCTAACCCTAGCCCTATTGTAAACATAATTGAAACCCTAGTTCTAACCCTAACCCTTCCTAATTGTAAGCCTTAGCCTAATTCTAATCTTAACCATAATTATAACCTTTATTCTAATCCTAATTTTAATTCTAAACCAAACTCTAATTTTAACTCTAACATAAAGATAAATTTTTGAAGTGTGATTAAGGGGAACATTATTTAACTTTTCATTACCCTTATTCTAACATTAATTTGAAATATAATTCTAATTATATCTTAACCCTATTTTTAATCCTAATTCTAACAATAATCCTAACCCTAACTCTAATCATATCTATAATTCTAACCATTAAACTAGTTAACCCTATTTCTAAACCTAATCATAATTATAATGATTTTAGAATTATAATTATTAATAATAATTAGGGCTCTAGAATTATAATTTAATTAATTTATAAAACTAATGTTGTAATTAATTATTTGATTATAAAAATTCTCACAACTAATTATTTAATTAAACATTTAAAATAATTATTAAATAAGATATGGTTATAATATAATTGATTAAAACATCTATAGTTATTTTTATAATTATTTTAAATTTTAAAATAGTAATTAATAAATTATATTTATATTTATATATTCTAATGCTAAAGTTAAATAATTATATAATTTTAATTCTAATTCTAAATTACTAAAATATTTAATTGTATTTTAGTGAACTATAACCCTAATCATAATTTAATTAAAAAATAATATTATTATAATTGTAAATTAATCTATATAATTATAATTATAATAAAATTAATTCTAAACCTAATTCTTAATTATTAATATTTTCAAATTAGATTATTATGATTATATTGATGTAATATTAATTATAACACTCACCTTAATAAACAATTTTTAGCATTTTGATTGCAAACCCTTGCAATTATATGGAAATCAACTTAACTAAGGTATATATCATAAATTTTATCTATATGAAAATTTTCTAATACATTATGTAAATTTATGTATTAATACATTATGCAAATTTATGTATTAAAGCAAACAAATATTTTAACTAGTGTATCATTTTCATTAGTTGAATGAAGTTCACCTACAAACCCTCCTTAACCCTACTTAATTGATTTTCTTTGGAATAATGAGATGAGGGAAAAAAATTCAAAAATTAAAAAAGTAAAAAATCAAACATTTTACTTTAAGAAAAAATAAATATAATGAAATTAACATTGTTGTGGAAAATATCTTAAAAAAATTAGTGCAACCATTGATCTTTTTTATATAATATTTTCTTTCTTATAAATTAAAAAAAATATTAGATTATATATGTTACATATTATACAGTATATATTATTATAATGCCATGTTAAAATTAATATATTACATATATGAATTTAATAAATTAATATAATATATAATCAAATATAATAGATTTAAAACTAGTTATATTATATTATAAAACCATATTATTATCTTATATCATTATTTATAATAATTCATTTATTGACAAACAAAAAATTTACAACTAATCTCCAACGCCAATTCTCTTCAAAATTTAAAATTTAAAATTTCACAGTAACACCATTTACATTGACAATTAAATAACTTCTAGCTTCCAAATTTTATGTTGGCACAACAAAATCATGGAATGTTTTGCAAACACAAAACACACCCTCGAACTAGATGATCCTCCATAAATTTATTATTATTATTAATTATTTTAAGAAATTAAATTTTATGCTATTTTATGATTATATATTATAGTTCTATATATTATATTGATATAATTTACTTTAATTTATATTATATTTATTTTATTCACAAATAATTAAAATTATTGTTAGACTTGTTTTTTTTTTTGTGTTCTAAAAATTGGGTACTGACAATAGTAGATTTTGTTATTTTACCCATAAAGAATTGTACACTACATATTTGATTTGAATTGATTGTCTAGGACAATAAGAATATCTATCAAACAGACTTGGATTTCATAAAAAATAATGAGAAGATCTTTCAATTATTGACATGGAGAATACATGTAATCTATTTAACAAAGTGCCTGAAAGAATATGACATAATTTTATTGTAAATGTATGCTATTCACTAATAAAAATATTAAGTACACTTCATTCTTTTAAATGTTATTGTTGATATTCATTTGACTTCACTATGCCTAAAAGAATATGACATAATTGTATTGTAAATGTATGCTATTCACTAATAAAAATATTAAGTACACTTCATTCTTTTAAATGTTACTGTTGATATTCATTTGACTTCACTATTTAAAAAGATTATTGATAAGATACAAACAAAAATTAAACAAATTTTGTAGGCAAGACAAAAGAGAACTTGTTACTATTGATATCCATTTGACTTCACTATTTAAAAAGATTATTGATAAGATACAAACAAAAATTAAACAAGGGCACTCTATTAATTTAGATAAATACAATATCAGCAAGCAAGGGCACCCTATTAATTCAGATAAATACAATATCAACAACTTAATGCACTACTGTCCTTTTTACATTTCAACTATCCAACTCCAAAGAGAGCATTTTGAAGTTTGTTACAATCAAGAATATGATAGGACAAAAGAAAGAAATGAAACATCAAAGAATAAAACGGTTAGATAGATGAATTGATTGACCTTCATAATTCCAACATCTTTTAGCCACATAACATAAATATGAATCTGTACTTGAAAAATGATTTAAAAATAGTTATTTCAAATCCAAAAATTTTGAGCCTTAATTTTAAATCTAGAAAATTTGTACCTCAATTGCACGTGCACACCCAAAAGTATGAAATAAAATTAAAAATAATCAAACTAATTTAGCATCTAATTTAGTATTAGCAAAAATTATACAGTTTAATTTTTAAAATAATCAAATTATTTTAAAAGTAATTATATTAAAACTATCTAGAAATTAATTATTTTCATATTTTATTTTTTTAAAAGAAAATTAGTTTTGTTCAATTTATCAAATTTCAAAAGAAATTAGTATTAATTGATTTTATATTACAAAAATATATTTCAAGAAATATATTTTAATTTATCAAAGGTAAATGAAAATTAATATTACCAAAAATGAATCTTAAAATTTAGTTTGAATGTATAGATACATTTATTTAACCAAAAAATAATCTTCAAAAAATTTAGCATAGTTGAATTTATTAATATCTAGAACTAGCAAGGTTTGTATTGCAAAAATAATTTGAATAATTAACCTATATAATTTAAATTACACAGAATATTTAAGAAATTAGTATAGGGAAATTTATTAGCATTTAGAGTTGGTTAAATTTAGATTGCAAACATAAATAGGATAGTTAAGTTAAAAGTAAAAGTATAGGGGAATTTATTAGCATTTAGAGTTAGTTAAATTTAGATTGCAAATGTAAATAGAATAATTAAGTTAAAAGTGATTTCCATTAAATAGAATAATTAAGTTAAAAGTAAAAGTATAAGGGAATTTATCAGTATTCAGAGTTAGTTAAATTTAGATTGCAAACGTAAATATAATAGTTAAGTTAAAAGTAATTGTCACTGCCCTTTTTATCTCCCACTATAATCGCAACTCTGATAATGGAGCCGGGAAAATCGCCCTTATTGCTCAAAAGTTTTGAGCCAATAAAGTTAAGGAAAAATAATTTTCAGAATTTGAAAAGTTAAAAATTGTGCATTTAACTTTAAAAAAATTAAAATATAATATATTAAAATTAAATTATAATGTATAGGAAAGAAATTAATAGAATTTGATTGGCTGCAAGCAAAACAATTAATCACTAGTTAAGTTCAAGGGGTTGCCTATAGTTCCATGACAAGAACTAATAATTAATTTTCATTTTCTTTAATAGATTTCTTATATGTTTTGAGTGTAATATTTATTTAACTTTATCCATTCTAACGGTCAATTTGCAAGAAATATAAAATTTATTTATTGGTAGATATTTATTTGTGGGAATGAGGAAGCTTCGAAAATATTGGATTTTTTTTGGCTTTTTATTGTGGTCCTCGTTTTACTATATAATTTACGCTATCTTTGCCTTCTGATCAGTGAAGTCTTCTTTGACGTTTGTGATTGATGATGTAAGTGGTGACGTCATTTTGTACTCTTTTGATAATGATAAAATTTTATATTTTGAATTGTATTTTAATAATAAAAAGGTTACAAGTCTTCCTTGATATCTTCCTCATAAAAGTGATATGTTTGAATCTAAATAAAATAAGATAATATATATTATTTGGGTCCAAATTGGTAAGAACAAATTTGTGTTGTTTCTAACAATATTAAAATAAACCATTCTATTAGTTCAGCATAATCAATTCAATTGTGATATTGTTATTACAATAATTCTGTAGTTTTATGAATCAAATTCATTGATCCATGTTTCATGAGTAGTGGTTCACAAGAACTCATCTCTCATGATAATGAATGGTCCACTTAGCACTCATTGCATTTAGGTGATGCTCACAGAGGTGAAGCACGAGGTCTTCCCGGGAGGTCACCCATCCTAGTACTACTCTAGCTCAAGCACACTTAACCATAGAGTTTTTCCTCAAGGTTTAGCCCACTTAGCTTCCAACCCCATTTGCAAAACCTTTAATTAAAAATAATGATAAAAGAAATTTGTTTTACATCAATGAGTTGGTATTAATATTGAAATAAATATAATATTTAATTTGATAATTCATGATATAATTTTGATGTGCTAATTATTAAAGATTGATTGCCATTAGTTTTGAAATTTTAGTTTTCATTGTGACAAAGATCTCAAACTCTTTAAATTGATTATTATTCCTTTATGTTGACTTACATATTTACAAACTTGAACTTCACAAATGTGCAACTAAATTTGTGCATCAACTCAATTTGAGAAGCACACAAATGTGATCTAGCAAAATTTGTAGTCTCATAATTCACTTACCTCAGTCTTTGATGTTTGCTTTTTGCAAGGACAAACAATGTTTATAAACTCCTTTGGGAATATGTCAGATTGCAGGGTCATTATCCCCTTGATCAAACCCCTAGTAGCCTAGCTTTATGTCTCTAAGTGAATGGGTTGAGAACAATAAACAAGTTTGTAATGGACCTAGGATGATGTGCTTTGAAGGCTTTTCCAATAAATACTACTTCAATGCTCTATCAATAAAACCCTAGCATGCTCCTTCATAATTCCTAGATAATTTTAAAGGAATGAATGAATGTCTTTAAATAAAGAAACCAAGCACATAAATTATAATAACACGCACTAAGTCAACTCACAATGACTACAATGTTGGTGAGGTAAAAATTTAAAATTTGAAGTTTAAAACTCAAAGATTCAAATCTACACCCACTAATTTGATTGAGGGTGACACACTAATTCTAAGGATTAAGAATGTAAACTTAAGGATTGGTGATGGAATAAATCAAGATACTAGATGGCATAAGACAATTTCACACATAACTAAATGCCACTTGTAAGTTAATTAATGTATGTACAACACTCTAACCAACACATATCCAAAACATAAGGGAAAAGTTCATGGGTATGCAATGTTTGTTAGGGTTAGAAAACGCAAATATCTAACAATTAAATGTAGATTTAATTAATAAACAGAGGAACTAAAACACACAGAATAAATCATAACACAAAAATTTAACGTGGTTTACCCAATCCGGGCTACATCCACCAAACCGCAGCCATCCAATACTTTTATTATCTAGTGCAAAACTTATTACAATCTTGCAAATAATCACGTTTTTCATCATACTGTAATACCCATCCGAACCCCTTTTTAAAGAGCTTAGAAGCTTCCAGACTTCGGGTTCTACAAAATCGGATTTTCCCTTTTTCATTGATTTTTTCCTTTTTCGGTGACGATGTGAAAAAGTAGGAGGAAAATTTTTTTGGGGGGTTGTCGCCCCCGAACCCCAGCCCGGGCCCAGCCCAACCCCAGACCCCAACAAGGATACATGCCGGGATGTACAATATACCATGGGCTATACATTATAGCATGATCAGTCGCCACATACCAACAATCTCCCACTTGGAGACTAATCAAGCTCCACACCAACACAATCTCCCACTTGGAGACTAATCCTGGATGACACTGTTGCAATTACAGCTCCCATTGGAAATAAGTACCTTAGACCCTACTGCTCTGTTATACTTGAATTCAACCTTGAAAGCCAACTGAAGCTAAAGAGGAGCTCAGCTTCTCCCTTGTCACCACCTTCGTAAACATATCTGCTGGATTGACATCTGTATGTATCTTGTTTAGCTTGACCTGTCCATCCTCCAACACCGATCGAATGAAATGATATCTCAACTGTATGTGTTTTGTTTTAGAATGCAAGGCAGAATTCTTTGCAAGATGTATAGCACTCTGGTTGTCTATAAACAAGTAATTTTCAGCCTATTGTTTGCCCAAATCATCCATGAAAAGTTGCAGCCATATCATCTCCTTTTTCGCCTCTCTTGCAGCAACATACTCTGCCACTGTGGTGGATAAAGCAACCACCTTTTGCAATCGAGAAATCCAACTCACTGTTGTCCCACCAACTATGAAAAAATAACCTATGGTACTCCGCCTGGTATCTATATCCCTTACCAAATCTGAGTCAACATAGCCTTTTAAATCAATATTAGAGCCCCCAAAATATAAACATTTATTGGATGTACCTCTCAAGTACCTGAGAATCCATTTTACTGTATTCCAATGCCCAACTCCGAGATGACTCAAATACCTGCTAACAACTCCTACGACATGTGCAATATCTGGTCTTGTCCATACCATGGTATACATTAAACTGCCTACAACTGAAGCATATGGTACCTTGGACATTTTTTCTTCCTCCTCTTTTGGACACATATCCTTAGTCAATTTAACATGACTAGGCAAAGGTGTGCTGACAGCTTTTGCTTTCTCCATATGAAATCTCTGCAACACCTTTTCAACATAATTAGCTTGAAATAAAAACAATTGTCTATTTTTCCTATCTCTACAAATTTTTATACCAAGGATTTGCTTTACTGCCCCCAAATCCTTCATAGCAAAATATTTTGCTGACTGTTATTTTAGCTCACTTATATGTTCTATGTTAGACCCTGCTACAAGCATGTCATCAACATATAAACATAAAATAATGTAGCTGTCATTATCCAACCTCTTAAAATAAACACAATGGTCAGAATTACAATGACTATAGCCTTGCTCAGCGATAAAACTATCAAATTTCAAGTACCATTGCCGAGGTGCTTGCTTCAAGCCATATAAACTTTTCTTCAATCTGCACACTAGTTCTCCTTACCTTTGACCTCAAATCTTTGTGGTTGGTCCATATATATTTCCTCTTCCAAATCACCATGGAGAAAGGTTGTTTTAACATCAAGCTATTCTAAATGCAAATCTTCAGCAACCACAATACTTAAAACAATACAAATAGAAGTCAGTTTAACAACTGAAGAAAAAATCTCATCAAAATCAATACCCTTTTTCTGTACAAATCCCTTTACAACTAATCTAGTTTTAAATCTTTTCTTACCTCCATCCTCCTCTTTCAGCCTATAAACCCATTTGTTTGGTAAAGCCTTTTTACCTGGTGGCAACTTGCATAATTCCCAAGTCTTTTTTTTCAACAAGGAGCCCATTTCTTCTTCCATTCCATACTCCCACTAAACCTTGGTATCCACCTGTATAGCTTCATCATAATATTTTGGTTCACCAATATCAGTTAACAAAATAGTATACAAAGAGGGAGAGAATCTTTCTGGAGGTCTACTTATCCTTGAAGATTGTCTGACAGGAGTTTGTGTTATTTGTTGTTGCTATTGTTGCTCAGCATGAGGAACCACTGAAACATCATTTTTTAGAATATCATCCAACACTGCATAATCATTTTATTTCTTCTCATGCCGCAGCAACAGATATTTGTACAACACTTTCTCATTGAATATGACATCCCTACTTCTCACAATTTTTTTATTTTCAAAATCCCAAAGCCTATAACCAAATTCATCAATGCCATATCCAACAAATACACATTTTTTTGATTTTGCATTAAGCTTGGTTCTAATTTCAGAATCTACATGTGCAAATGCTTCACAACCGAAGGTTTTGAGAAAAGAATAACTCACCTTCTTATATTTCCATGCTTCCTCTGGAATACCACAACCCAAAGGATTAGAGGGACCTCTATTAATTAAATAAACAACATTGTTTACAGTCTCTACCCATATTTTTAAAGGCAACCCAACATGCAATCTCATAGTCTGTGCACGCTCCATTATTGTTCTATTCATGCACTCAGCCACTCCATTTTCCTATGGAGTCCTTGGAACAGTTTTATGCCTATGAATACCATTAGAGGAATAATAATCTTCAAACTCTTTGCTGCAATAATCACCACCATTATCAGATCTGAGACATTTTATCTTTTTACCCATCTCATTCTCAACCAAGCTTCTCCATTTTTTAAAAGTTTCAAATACATCAGATTTATGTCTAGAAGGAAATAAATCCATACCTTCCTAGTTGCATCATCAATGAATGTAACATAATACAAAGAGCCACTGAGAGAAGATACCTAAGCTAGTCCCCATACATCTATATGCACAAGCTCCAATTTCTCATCTTTCTTTTGCTTCCCATCCTTGAGAAAACTTACTCTCTTTTGTTTTCCATACACACAACTTTCACATAAATCCATATTAAAAAAATTTAGACCTGGTAAAACATTATTTGAATGAAGTACTTTCATACCTTTTGCACCCATATGCCCTAGTCTATTATGCCACAATGCTGATTCAGAGTCCATAGCAACTATATGATCTTCTACCTACCGAACTGCAGCAACTGTCTCTGAACATTGACCTTTTTCCGTAACAATTAAAGTAGAAGGAAAAGTATGACCTATACAAAGATATAAGGTGCCCACTTTCACTCCTTTTGCTACCACTAAGGCACCCTTTGTGACCTTTCAATTTTTATCACTAAATGTAACAACACAACCTTCATCATCTAGTTGCCCTGCTGAAATTAAATTTCTGCTTAACTTTGGAACATGCCTTACCTCACGTAGTAGCCAATGATTCCCATTCTGCAACTTAATCTTGATTCTCCCCTTTCCAACAATCTGATAGGGTTTGTTATCTCCTAAATAAACCAGCCCAAAATCCCCTTGGACATAATCAAGAAAATAACTTCTATGGGGGTAGCATAAAACTAAGCCCCTGAATCTAACACCCAAGAATCATCAACATTATCAAGGGAAAGAATCAAAGCAGCCTCATCATATTTATTACTTACCACATTTTCCTCTTTACTTCCTTCCTTTTTGTCTCCTTCTTTATTTTTTTGAGATCACCAATCTTTCTTCAAATGACTCGGCTTACCATAGTACCAGCAATCCCTCGTCTCTAGATTGGGACCTTTTGTCCTTTGATTTTCCTCATGACTTCCCACGATTTCCAGAATTGTTTCTCTCTCCTTTGTTCTTCCCCTACTTTCTGCATTCAAAACATTGCCTGATGTGGATATTCCACCTGAGCTTTTCCTATAGATTTTCTCGCTCAAAATAACACCAACAACATCATCAAATTTTAATGTATTCGAACCAGAAACAAAATTGCTAACAGCCATTACCAAGCTATTCCAGCTTTCAGGCAAAGAACACAGAATCAAAAGAGCCCTAACTTCTTCATCAAAGTTTACTTTTATAGAATTTAATTGACTGGTGACCATATTAAACTCATTTAAATAAACGCTTCATAAAAAATACCTTATTCGAAGCGGAAGACTTTTCATATAACTTCGCTAGGGTTTCCATCAACTCTTGAGTTGTCTTTGCTTTTGTAATATTGAATGCCACCGATTGTGCCAGGCATAAACGAATACTACCTGTAATCAAGGGATTTCTAAGGATTAGGAGTTGTTAGCAAATCAATAAATAATAAACGAAACCCAAAGATTTTACGAAACACAAAGGAAGTAAACGAAAGAACAATTATACCTGATTGTTGATACCTCCATGATTCCCTTTCGTAATACCTTCTTACTTGCTAGATAAGGTGGCCCTCAGATTTGTTGTTCGAGCAAAATCTGAAAATTGTCTAAGTCCTACAACAAGCTTTGAAGGATTTTCTATGTCTAAATGCCTATGTCTATTGCCAATGCCTATGTCTAAAACAAATGCCAAAATGGATCAAATGACTATATTAAATACTAAAATTGCCTATGACAATAAATGTGCAAAATTAAGTATGAAATTAAATGCCTATAATAACAATGCAAAATGTCAGCATGTGCGTGTGTTTGAAAAATGAGAAGAAGATGGCATTTTATAGAAAATGCCATTTCGAATGGACGGACGAGATAAATTAATGATGAGAACCTAACATGAACGATCCAGATTAAACCTGAGAATCCCTAATTAGGGTTAGGGCAAAATCCTTAATCGAATGGTCAGAATAAAATCGGATCGACGGTGGAGAATAAATGAGACAAATTAATTAGAAAATAAAGATTTTTGAAAAATCAAGAAGATAAGATTGCCTGATTTGCCAGATTCGAAAAATCAAAGAGATAAGATTTGGAAAATCAAGAATCTGCCCGATTACTTGATTTTTGGAAGATTAATTACTAATTTGAATTAAAATAATTCAAATTATGGATTTTGAAAGATAATAAATAATATTTTTCATATTATTTATCAAAAAGGACTGACAGTTAAGATTGAAATGATATTTTAAATAATTTAATTTATTTAAAATGAGAAGAATATGAAATTGGCAATTAAATAATTAATTTTAATTATTTAATTTAGGAGATAAGACTAATTAATTAAATAAATTAATCAATTTATTTAATTAAAATGATTAGTGACGTATTAAATAAATAAATAAAATTAATTTATTTAATAATCAATAAGAATTAAATGCAGAAGGGGGAATTAAATAAATTAAGAAATTTATTTAATTAAAGAAGGACTTAGACAGTAAATGACGTATTTAATAAATAAATAAAATTTATTTATTTAATAATCATGAAGAATAAATGACATGAATTAATTAAATAATTATGAATTATTTAATTAATAGTCGAATTTGGACCAAGGACATAATTAAATGACATAATTATGCTAGGACGAAAGCGGTAAAAATGAAGCTTACAAGCCTAGGTCATTTTTAGGTGTCTATACTACCAAAAGCCTTTCTATCCAAAATAACTCAGTCCCCAATAGACATTGCTTGGGGTTTCTTGGTTTTCCCTTCCAATGGCCGCCATAAATCCTTCTGATAGAGATAGTTCTCCATCTGCATCTTCCATAACTGATAGTTCTGCCCATTAAACTTCTCAACCTTCTTACCCTCATCTGCCATTGCTCTCACTCAACCGTGAGACCTTCCTACAAACGATAATCGAAACACAACCCACTCTAATACCACTTGTTAGGGTTAGAAAAGGAAGATATCTAACAATTAAATACAGATTTAATTAATAAATAAAGAAACTAAAACACACACAGAATAAATCATAACACAAAAATTTAACGTGGTTCACCCAATCCAAGCTGCATCCACCAAACCGCAGTCATCCAATACTTTTATTATCCAATGCAAAGAATATTACAATCTTGCGAATAATCGTGTTTTTCATCATATTGTAATACCCATCCGAACCCCTTTTTAACAAGCTTAGAAGCTTCCAGATTTTGGGTTCTACAAAATTGGATTTTTTCTTTTTCATTGATTTTTCCCTTTTTCGATGATCACGCAAAAAAGTAGGAGGAAAATTTTTCTCAAGGGCTGCCGCCCCCGAACCCCCACCTAGGGCCCGGCCCGGCCCCGAACCCTGGCAAGGATACATGCCGGGGTGTACAATATACCATGGGCTATACATTATAGCATGATCAGTCGCCACATACCAACAATGTTCACGATTATATTTTGGATAGGTTCCAAGAAAAAATATGAAACTAGGATAGTGAGATAGACTAGTTAGGATATGATCAATGAAGAGGGATACAAATTATAAATCAAGGAATTCTACTATTTGATCAAAAATATAGGAAAAGGTGATACAAAATTGTGAAATAAAGAAAGCTTTTATGGGTATAAAAGATATGGGAGAGATCATGGATTAGGAGAGAAATGATGGAAAATGGGGAATGCTTATAGAATAGCTAAGAAATAAGGTTTGGAACAACAAAAAGTAAATGAGAACCAAAAATAATAGAAATAGTCTAGCAAAGAACTAAAGTCATAGGAATGTTCTAACACATAAAAATTAAGAGTGGAAATAATGAGAATCAAGCTCAACAAAATGTAACATAGAAAAAATATTTTTTCTTTATTCTTAAAATTTTATTGTTACATTTTCTATGTTCTTAAAATATTGTTGTTAAGTGTTAATATAAATATAATAGATTAAGTGTTTTTTTATCTTAACACCTAATAGTGAGAGTTTATTTTGATACTTGGTTCTGATATATATGTATACGAAGGAAAATAGGAGCATAATAACACTAGTCTAGAAAGCATAAAATGGTAAGAAAATGGATATATATGCACCTACAAAGATTAGGAACCACTGGATTCAATTTGACTTGACTAATTGGAGAGCTTACAAACCAAATTTTATTAGTTTTGAAGCTCAATATGTTCTAAAAGGAAGTGTTGTGCCCAAGTTGGAGGAGAATTCCTTGATGTCTTGAGAGTTGTAATAGATAAATGTATGATTAGAACATAGTATGGAAAACTCTTATGAATATGAGTAGAGAAGAAGGTAAAATAGTAAAATGTATGTCAAATTGAGAACTCTAGTCCTTCAAGTTGAAGGATAATTCCTCTCATACACCCAAGTTGGAGAATTCTTATCTTGTACATAGGTCCAGGCCCAACTTGGAGGAGAATTTTGTGCAAGGAAGCAAGGTGTTAGAGTACACAATTATAATTCTTTATGTATTCTTGTAAATGTATATTGAAATCCACTAAATGATAAAATTTAAAAGTATATTGTTTAACTTTCTGACATTTTATTCCTAAACATAGGCAAGAAAATATACAATACCAATAATTACAATGCATAAAACTACTTCGAAAATAAGTATTTGTCCAAGCTAGTTATATGGGTTCCATTATAATGACAGTAAGTCTATTCATCTTGTGGTGTATATTTTTTGGTATTTCTCAACTAGGTACACATGCAACAATCAAATACTAACTTCATCAGTTAGTCAAATTGCTTTGTTTAATTGGAAAAGATTTTGTTGTAATTTTGTTTGTTAAAGCATGATTTATCACCATTGGTTGTGGTCAAAATTCAAATTACATAGATGAAAACATTTAAAATCTTAGATGAATTACTATTTTTTTTTCTAATTTACCATTCAACTCCTAAAATTTGTCATGAAATCACTTTACTCTAGCATATTGTTTAAGAAGGAAAAGCTTGTTCATGCTTTACAAATATTACTCTAAATCAATATATAGCTCAAAAAATAAGTGGTGTTTTCAAAAGAATAGTTGGTTTTCCTTTATAAGATCCAAGATAATCTTGCAACAAGGTTAATGATATCATTGTTCACACTAAGGGACCCTTTCCATCTTAAGTGAAACTCTCCATAATGAATAGCTTGTAAATGGAGATAATTTTCTATAAATCAAGAATGTAAATGGTAGTTTATTACTTTGAATTCAAATAATTTTATCCTCAATTTTAAACTTTTCTAGTCAGTTAAGTCTGCTAATACATGTTTAAAGAAAAGAAAACAAGAATAAAGTAATTTGAATATGTTATTGATTCAAATCAATAAAAAGTATAATTTTATTCTCAAACAATCTTCTCCTTAATTTCAACCTTTTATAGTAGGTTTAGTCCTAGGGTATTCACTTCTAAAGTAATACCTTATCATGTGCATGCATATTGAGCTTTTTACATAACTAAAATGTGATGCAATATATCACTTCAAAATTAGGGAAAAGTGGATAATTTAATTAATGTGACAAAAGTAGCTATTGGGGGTGAGAAGGTATGCTTGGAAAGGAGATGGGTGTTTATAAGTCACATTCCAAATTCTTTACAAACCACTTTGCACAACTTAATAATAGGAAATTCTGTTCATTATCTTGTATTTTGCTACATCACATAGTTTCAAGGATTTTTCCAATTTTTTATAGTCCATTTCTTAATTGCAACTCTAACTTCATTAACAAAAGAAACAATGGTCTCTCTAAGATTGTGCAAGTTCATTACAATCCTACCCAAGTTTCCTAAAACTAATTATTGGACACCTTTTGGTAATGTTGTGATGTTGAACAATTGGAATACTGAGGAAGGGGTGAATTAGTATTCACTAAAATTCATTAACATCATCAACTTTAAACATTCATTCAATGCATCACATTAAACTTGTAGTAATGGAAAGGACATAGAAAACATGCATCATGTCAAAGAACACAAGAATGCCAGATTTACGTAGAAAACCCAAAAAGGGAAAAACCATAGTGAGGATTAGCTCACAATATATTATAATTGATTATAAGATAATATACAATGGCTCATGCTGTCAGGTGGACTCACTATCTTAAGGACTCATTGTCCAAAGAATAGAAGAAATGGCTCACTACCAAGATAGAAAAGAAGGTGGCTCACTGCTAGACATTGAAATGATTACAATGCATCTACAACATGTTGAAAACAATTCCAATTAGGCTCTGTAAACTAATCTAACACACTTCATGCTTCACATCTATCATACTTTGCACTATCACATTCACATCACATTCACACACTTATCATCCTTCACACTCTTTAACACCTATATGCATTACATCCACAAACACCTACAACATCAATTAGCTCAGCCTAATTAGATGAAACATGTAATAAAATATGTTGACTCAAGATCTAACCATACATGCCTCGCAAAATAAACCAAAAATTGTAGAAAATCAAAATAGGTCAGTAGGGATCCATAATTACTCTCATAAGTTTTATCCAAAATTACTTTAACTCCACACGACCCCAAACCCTTTAGGCCGACACCGCTGGTGAAGCAACAATGGAATGAACCAACTGCTCATCCACATTTTGGCACACAAACCTCCAAACCACTTGCCACCTCGAACAAAAACACTTTTGACATTAGTAAACACTCCCTCAAAATTGCATAGCAAGACATTCATCTGCGGTTGAATGCGAAGCATTCTAATCATGTACTTTGTCATAGTAACACTGTCACTGTCAAGTCCAATATTCTGTCAAAAATCTCTTTAGCTACAAAGGGATTCAAGATATGATACTTTGGGTTTAGATTCCTCCTACATGCACCACAATTACCTTAGAATTGCATGATAATATTTTTCATGGAGGAGCAATGTGGAGCACAAAATAGGTTCTTTGAACACTGAAAACTACATTCTAGAAAAGCAATTTATCCAAGACATTTGGTCTACTTTAGACCAACACTCCTTCAACTGGGCAATGGGTTGAAATTACTAACAACACCATATCCAATTATTCTCATCAAACATGAGCTATACAATAATTTAGACATCACAATAATATTGACATCAATGATAACACCATAGTAACATCATATGTCATGCATCCACCAATCTTCCCAATGGAAAACAAACTTCCAAAAATCTCCACCTTTGTCATTGATGGCAACTCATTGTCAAAAACTCTCAAACTACTCCCCTTTTGACATCAAGGGCAAAGGGCCCTTAATATCAAGCTTTGCAAACTACTTCAACTGTTCTCCCCCTTATTGTTTTGCTCCTAAGCTTAACACTTCCAAAATGTTGTAGGTATATATATGTACACATTAGAATAGCCCCCCCTTATAGTGTTATCCATCAAAACTGATAAAAAATATACTGCAACGTTCTCTAATACTTTCAGTTATGTACAAAGAAATCTAAAAATGTATAAATAAAATAGAAATATAAACAATCAACTAGAGGAGGGTAAAATACCCTTGTAGGACACCTTTAATTTTGTAAGGTGTGCCTCTCAGTCCTTTCCAACTTCCCAATTCTTCTTGGCAAAGGCAAGCATGCAACACTGACTCTCAAATTGCATAAGGAGATCTCCATCATTCGATGAACTGGCTATCAAGTTCTTCTATGTCAACTAAACTCTACATTTGCTAATACACCAGTCAAGAAGGTAGGCCTTGCACTTACCAGATCCCTAAGTTTGCAATACTACATAATTAAGTTTATCCATTTTAATAGATTTCTTCTAGATGTTTTGAGTGTATTATTTATTCAACTTTATCCATTCTAACATTCAATTTACAAGAAAAATAAATTTTATTTATTGGTAGATATTTATTTGTGGGAATGAGGAAGCTTAAAAAATATTGGATCTTTTTTTGGCTTTTTATTCTGGTCCTCGTCTTACTATATAATTCACACTATCTTTTCTTTCTAGTCAGTCAAGTCTTCTTTGATGTTTGTGATTGATGATGTAAGTGGTGACATCATTTTGTACTCTCTTCATAATGATAAAATTATGTATTTTGAATTGTATTTTAATAATAAAAATGTTACAAGTTATCCTTGATATATTCATCATAAAAGTGATATGTTTGAATCTAAATAAAATAAGATAATATTTATTAATTATTGTGGTCCAAATTGGTCAGAACAAATTTGTATTGTTTCTAACAATATTAAAATAAACCATTTTATTAGTTCAGTAAATCAATTAAATTGTGATATTGTTATCACAATAATTCTCTAGTTTTATGAATCAAATTCATTGATCCATGTTTCATGAGTAGTGGTTCACAAGAACCCATCTCTCATGATAATGAATGGTCCACTTAGCACTCATTGCATTTAGGTGATGCTCACAAAGGTGAAGCACGAGGTCTTCCCGAGAGGTCACCCATCCCAATACTACTCTAGCTCAAGTGCACTTAACCGTAGAGTTTTTCCTCAAGGTTCAACCCACTTACCTTGCAACCCCATTTGCAAAACCTTCAATAAAAAATAATGATAAAATAAATTTGTTTTAGATCAATGAGTTGGTATTAATATTGAAATAAATATAATATTTAATTTGATAATTCATGATATAATTTTGATGTGCAAATTATTAAAAATTGATTGACATTAGTTTTGAAATTTTAGTTTTCATTGTGACAAAGATCTCAAACTCTTTAAATTGATTATTCTTCCTTTATGTTGACTTACATATTTACAAACTTGAACTTCACAAATGTGCACCAAAATTTATGCATCGACTCAATTTGAGAAGCACACAAATGTGATCTAGCAAAATTTGTAGTCTCATAATTCACTTGCCTCAGTCTTTGATGTTTTCTTTTTGCAAGGACAAACAATATTTATAAACTCCCTTGGGAATATGTCAGATTGCAGGGTCATTATCCCCTTGATCAAACCCCTAGTAGCCTAGCTTTATGTCTCTAAGTGAATGGGTTGAGAACAATAAACAAGTGTGTAATGGACCTAGGATGATGTGCTTTGAAGGTTTTTCCAATAAATACTACTTCAATGCTCTTTCAATAAAAACTTAGCATGCTCCTTCATAATTCTTAGATATTTTTAAAGGAATGAATGAATGTCTTTAAATAAAGAAACCAAGCACATAAATTATAATAGCACACACTTTAAGTCAACTCACAATGACTATGTTGGTGAGATAAAAATGTACAATTTGAATTTTAAAATTCAAAGATTCAAATCTACACCCACTAATTTGATTGAGTGTGACATACACTAATTCTAAGGATTAAAAATGTAAATTTAATGATTGGTGATTAAATAGATCAAGATACTACATGGCATAAGAAAATTTCACACATAGCTAAATGCCACTTGTAAGTTAATTGATGTATGTACAACACTCTAACCAACACATCCAAAACATAAGGGAAAAGGTCATGCGTATGCAATGTTCCTGATTATATTTTGGATAGGTTCCAAGAAAATAGATGAAACTAGGATAGTGAGATAGAATAGTTAGGATATGATCAATGAAGAGGGATACAAATTATAAATCAAGGAATTCTACTATTTGATCAAAAATATAGGAAAAGGTGATACAATATTGTGACATTAAGAAAGCTTTTATGGGTATAAAAGATATGGGAGAGATCATGGATTATGAGAGAAATGATGGAAAATAAGGAATGCTAATAGAGCAGCTAAGAAATAAGGTTTGGAACAACAAAAACTAAATGATAACCAAACAATGATAGAAATAGTCTAGCAAAGAACTAAAGTCATAGGAATGTTCTAACACAAAAATTAAAAGTGGAAATAACAAGAATCAAGCTCAACAAAATGTAACATAGAAAAAATATTTTTTCTTTATTCTTAAAATTTTATTGTTACATTTTATATGTTCTTAAAATATTGTTGTTAAGTGTTGTAGACACGTAAAATATACTGATTGATATTGTGCATCTGATCTTGACTTACTAACATTGTTTCTTCATAAATCATCCCTCGGTCTAACCATTTAATCAAATTCCCCTATCTGATTAAATTCATCAATATTCCTCTCTTAATTAAATAAATCATTTTATCTTATCAAGTCATCTCTTCTATTAATTAAATCAATCCATCTGATCTAATTATCCCTATTTAATTAAATAATCAATTTATTTGATTAAATCTCTAAAGTCTATCCATTAAATTAAATAAATTAAACCTTATTTGATTTAATCTAACACCATCTCTTTTAATTAAATAAATCAAAATCATTATTTAATTAATCTCTTGACATATTCCTCTCTTATTTGATTTAAATAAACCCATAAATCTGAGTCAAATAGGTCACATCATCTAACCTCTCTTATTAAATTAATTGATCCTTGATTAATTTAATCTCATCTCACATCCTCTAGTTAATGCAAGTTGCACATGAAAATAGATTTAATTCATTTATTAAATCTCTATTTTCCTCACAAGGCATCTTTTGGAATATTCTCTCAATTTGAATTCAAAAATTCCAAGTCAACATGTACATCCAACAAGGCAATAAATTCATCTTACATGTCCTTTGCCTTGAGCCAAGTGGCATTTATTCCATTTTCCCTTCCCTCTTGCATGTCATTTCAACAAATTTGAAATTCAAAATTATGCATTTATTGGCACAAACCCCAAATCTTGCACATCTTTCATCCATTCATAGCTTGACAAGTGGCATCATATCATTGGATGAATGTTAGTCCCACATTGCTCAAATTTGGAAATTCATCCATCTTGGAATTCTATAAATAAAGAGCTCATATCCTCATTTCATCATCCACAATCCATGCAAAGTTATTATGCTAAAATATTTAGCCACTTTCATCCATTATCATTGAGTCATAGCTAGGTTTTTTGCAAATTTTGGCTTGGAGTACTCACCATTTTTCATCAAAGTCGATCAATCTTCATCAACATATTGAATTTGTATCATAGGAATTGGGAAAGGAAAAAATTTCACATCAAATTGGCACCAATTCCCCCATGGGATCATGAGTTTGCACATCTAATTAGGATTTTATCTTGTTTTTGTCATTTGCATTGTGTTCTTCAATATTTTCTTCCTAATTTGAATGTTGTAAATGGATTTCATGGGGAATCCTTGTTTTAAGCTTGCAATTCTTTGTTTAACTTGTTTACTCATGTTGTTTTGTAGGTACTAGGAAAATGGTTCACACATTTTGGTGCTAGAAGGAGGGCTGGATATCATTCTTTCACACTTTTTCCCAAAATTTCTGCATTTTTGCTCATACATAGAAAATCTCAATGCTGAGAGCTCATCGTCGCTATTTTGGCACCGCTACCTCTTCAGCGTCACTATATAGCACCACGAGAGACTCAAAGTGTGACATTGGACTCATCTCGCTAAGAAAATTTGACTTTTAAACTCCACCACTGGACTCGTTGACCCACAGGAACTTTCAAAATTTTCAAAAAACTTCGACGCTGGAAGGAAACTAGGACTAGGGGTGAAAAGAGCGATGCAGTTGAGCTCTGTCCTGACACAGAGCGACACTGACTGGTAAGCGGCGCTCTGAGAGCACCGCTCAGAAACCAAACTATGACACAATCACGAGTTGCGATGCTGGGAGATAGTAAAAAGGTAGAATTTAATTTTAACACGTGTCTTTTGATTGATGATCAATTTATATGTTGTTTTCTGGTTTTTTACTTCTATATTTTCTAGAATCTAACTATTTTTTTCCCACTTGTAGGTTGGAAATCGAAAACAAAGGAAGGAGGAGCATGATGATGATATTTCGTCCAATCAAAGTGTTTTTGAACACTATAGTGTTTGCTTAACACTTTTTCACGAAATTGTTATCTTTTTCTTCCTTAAGACACTAGTTTTCGTTTGGGCTTAAAAATAATCTTTTCATTTCTTGCAAAGGCTAAAACAAACTTTAGGATCACAACTTACTAGATTTTGTTTATTGGATTAACAATTGAACAATTATCTTTCACTTTGTCTTTTGGTGCTTAAAAACAAACTCACATTTTGCTTTGTGGATTTAAAAAGAACAAGTGTAACTTTGTTTGTTGTGAAGGCTTACTTAAACTAAAGGCATTGAAAAATGACGTATGTGCTTCTCTTGCACTCTATAGTGATCTTGAGAATCAAAAGGCCTTTTTTCATGACTTTGGTTTGAGATAAAGCAATCACCTCCACACTTCGATTTGGGTTTAAAATTGAACATCTTATGCAAGTGTGAGTGGGGGCATTGTTGCGTATATTCTCTCTTCTTGTTTCCAACAAGGATTGATCGAGTTACGAATAGTGTTCTTCATTCGCTTTTGTTTATCCTAGAGGGCCTGTCTTGGGGAAAAAGTAATCACCCAAGGGAACGACTCAACCGGTAACACTCTAAAGCCAAGAGTATTTCCAACCGGGATATAAATGTGGATATTGGAAGAAATTCCAATATCATGAGGTTGATTCCGACAAGATGGATCTGAAAGGGGACTCTTGTCGTATGGGTCAATCTCCACGAACGGAAAGTCCTTATTAAAACCCATGTGCTATAATTTTCCAAAATACTTTAATCTATTTTTTGGTGCAAGAACGGTCATTCTGAAGCCGCCCCACACTTTTATGGTCTTCTAGTAGAAATGGAAAGCATGCCATGGGAGTTTCATGGGTGTTGATGCTTGGCTGCCCCAATTCACATTAATGAGCCATGGAGGGGAGCCAGTGGGGTCAAGCATCTAACCATTCGCTAGACATAAGCGTAGCTGGACTTGTCCAAGTGGGAATCCAACAAATATTGTCTTACACATCCATAGGATTGTACTTATTCTTGGGTTACAAAATGCATTGCTTGATCGAAAACATCTCAAAAAAAAAAAACACTTAACATCATCCAAATTTCAAACTCTTTTGAAGACAAATACAATTGATTCAATCCATATGTTATTGTTTTCCCTTGGGATTCACATCCTTAGAGGTTTCTAAACATTGGATTATATCTCGATTTGTCTTCTTAAGTAAACAATAGGAAACCCTTGCCTTGAGTTCATTGAATTTGCACATAACATATCTTGTGGGGTTTAAAGAAATTAAGACATTGGACATCTTAGTTTGAAAACCTAATTGAGGAAAGTGTTTTTGGTAAAAATAAATTCATTAAGCAAAGATAAGCAAAATGAACTTTCATATGTGTTGAATACTCACAATCCCAAAGCAAAAATTATTGATTGGAAATCCGAAAATGAATGTTCAAAAATCATTTCTTGGTCACAAAGGTCTTTAGGAAGCATTTGCATGCTCTTCAATACCTAGATCTAGGCAAACAAAGTGTCCCTTTTAGGTTCTTCTTAGGATCAAAACAAATCAAAACTTTTTTCATCCATCCTTCAAACCACCAAAAAAAACATCATCTCACAATCACCTTTTGGAAAATCTTGAAATCGTCCTTAATACTAGGCTTTTTGGCAAAATCAAAATCAAAATCCTTGACACTAAATCCCTTAAAACATTATCAAAATCACCTTTGGCTAGGAATGTGTAGATGTATCCTTCTGCATAGGCTTAGTCAAAAGTTATCAAAACCATCTCGTTTAGCTTAGTATATGTAGATGAATCCTTCTTCATATGCTTAGTGAAACTATCATCTTTTTTGAATAGGTGTGTGGGTAGATGCATCCTTATCCCCACACATATTCAAATTATCATCATTTGAGAAAATTCATCCTTAGGTAATCATCCAAACATCTTAGGGTCTATTTGTTCAAAATCTAAATCTAAATCAATCAAGGAAAAATCCCAAATCAAAATCCGAAACATATATGAAAGTCCCAAAAATCCTAGTATCTCCTTCAAAACTTACCAAAAGATCATAACATCCACATCATTCATCTTTTACATCATCATCATATCATCTTTCGATCCTCAAGATATCCTAAAATTTTTCACTTTGGAGCATAAAATAAAGATCAATCCAAAGAAACTAAGAGATTCATCTCCCATTCTTAAAAATTGATCCTTGTTTTATGGTTCAAACCAGATCTCAATACAAGAAGAGCATGGAAGCCAACAAAGAAACACCCGCTTCAAGTGATCTTAGTCAAACCACTCCTGAAATGAATCCCATTGGGTCTGGAACTCTCACAGTTAACCTTCCGACATCATCACAAAATCCACAAGAGAAAAACCAAGGAGAGGATATTACCTTTGGAATGACTCATGACGAAGTGACTAAAATGCTTCAAAATCCAGAAAACCATAAAATCATCAACATCATGATGAGGCTCAACCCTTCGTTATACATGATTGAATTAGCAAAACAAGGAGCCAAGTTACCTTCGGATTTCGACGTAAGTACCATAGTGGAGACATCATTTCCTCCAATCTCATCCACCATTCCCATTTCATCCACACCCCCATCCCAAAATATCACTCAAAAAATTCCGCAAATGACAACATCCTTTGTTCCAACCCAACCCAATGTTAATAAGGGAAATGCATTTTCTAATGCTATCAAAAGACACCCCCTTGTTAATTATCAAGACGTGGATGCAAATACCATCTTGGAACAAAATATAACACAAAATCCATTACACAAGAATCCTCCTCTCACTTTTCATCATGATCCATCATCATCATTTTTTCACGCAACACCTCAAACACCTCTCCTCACAAATTCGCAAGAGGAAGGATACATGTTCGGACTAGGGGGCCTCTTCGACACCACAAAATTTTCACAAGGACTCACACCCCTTACATTTTCATCACTTCCGCTTTTTCCATCATCATCCACACCACTCCTTGGCTTAGGGATTCCCCCTTTACCAAGTATCAATCAAAACAACATCCCATATATCAATCAAAACATTATGCCAAACGCTCAAAAATTTTCATCGACATCGCAACAACAGAAAAAAAACACACAAGAAATTGCAACATCATCAGACACCCCCATAACATCGCAAAGCATGGCCTCTCAAGGGCCAATCACATCAATGGTGCCACTTACAACACCATCCACCAATCAAATAATCAACATGCCATCACCATTCACCACAACCACAAATGCCATTCTGAATCCACCACCACCCCCACCACCACCAACTTCCACCACATCAAGTCAATACAACGTGACATTGCAAACCGCTTTTCAAAGGGGATTCCAACAAGTGTAGAAATAAAAAGCCGTATACCTAGCTACTCAAAAAGCTGCTCAAGCTGTGCAAGCCACCTAAGCAGCCCAAGCCACAGTGCAAACACAACAAGCTGCACAAGCCCAAGCTTTATTGTAACAACAACAACAACAAGAAGCCGCCCAAGCCGCTCAAGCATTCCAAGCACACAAGACTGCTCAAGAAAAAGCTCTATTACAACAACAAGTGGCACAAGCACAAGCCTAGGCACAAGCAACGCAAGCACAAGTTCAGGCAAATGCCCAATATCAAGCACAACAAGCGTAAGCACAAGCACAACTTCTTGCACAAGCAGTACAATTGCAAGCATATCAGCAAACAATAAAGTAATATCAAGAGCAACAAGAAGCAACATAATTGGCATCCCAACAACAAGCGTTGTTGGAACAACAACAAGCACAACAACAAGTGTTGTTGGAACAAAAACAAGCGCAACAACAAGCACAAATCTTAGCGTAGCAACAGTAAGATCAAACACAAGCATTGTTCATACAAAAGCAGGTGGAAGCCTACCTCGCTCAACAAAACATACAGATACCATCGAACAACACACCAACCAACCCACCCATCCAACCCACGATTGAAACACATCAAAACACTTTCATCCCACCCCATGATCCGCAAAATGATGTGATGACACAAATCAAGTTGCTTTCGCAACAAGTGCTCAATCTGCAATCTGAGCGAACAACAAAAACACCAAGCAACTTGTGTCCTTATCCATTTGATAGGAGCCTAGAGATGCAACCATTCCCCAAGGGATTTGAAATCCCCAAATTTGACAAATATTGAGGGATGGGAAACCCTGAAGATCGCATCAGGGAATTCCAGGTTCATTGCATGGAAGTCGCATATGACGATACTTATCTGATGCGGCTATTCCCTAGGAGTTTGGCAGGCCACGCTATGGAATGGTTCTCTCGCTTACCTTTAGTTATTAGAACATTTCAAGAAATTATAGATGCATTCATTAAGAGCTACGCATGCAATATTGCAATGGATGTTAGTCTAGAAGAACTCTCAGCTCTGAAACAAGGAAAGGGTGAATCTTTCACTTCATTCCTATAATGATGGTGATCCAAGGCCAATCGGAGCAAGTGGAACATGCCAGAAGAACAATAAGTTTGCACCATCATAGCCAACCTTGAAGGCCGCTTGGAATTTCATCTCAAAGTTCAGGGAATCACCACATATGATCAATTAATTCCCAAGGCACTTAGCATCGAACGAGCCCTCATGACTCAACCTGTGGAATCAACATCATATCCCAAACAACAAAACAACTGCCCACCATCCAATTACAATGATAAACCTTGCACGTGGGTAAGAAACAAAAACGTTACTAATGATGGTGTCGTCAATGCCAAGGTGGTCATTAGTGGCCCACGCCAACATACACCCGCACCAAAAATCAAAACACAACACCAAAACACTCATCACACAACACACCAACCCAACAACAATCCAACCATCAATAATCTTAATGACCAAAGGGGACCACCCCAACGCAAAAATTATCCCAAACGAAAATACACTATTTTGGAGGAACCACTTGAAAACATAATGAAAAAGTTGATCGACGAAAAACTCACCAAGCCTCCTACATTTGAGAATTACCAAGAAACCGATGTCAAACCTCCTTGGTATAATGAGAATCAACTTTGCGAATTTCACAAAATCAAAGGCCACACCACAAACAGTTGCATGAGACTTAAAAACATCATCCAAGATCTCATTGATAAGAAAATCATAAACGTGGAACAACCTATGGGAAATCAGGATCTTAAAATATACACGAATCTGATGCCGAATCATGGCAACAAAGGGAATAGAAATGATAAAGGGAAGGGAAATGTAAATCATGTGTATGAATCAGTCATTTCCTCCCTAAATGAAGACTGCATGGTCATCACCATCAAGGGTGCCCATGCCAAAGATTGTGGAGTCACCACACGAGGCGACAAAGTAACCATCACAGGATCATCCTAGCCAAATAGAGTCCCTACATCTAGATCCATTCCTAATGGCTACAATGTCCTAGACCAACTCAATAGAATGCCAACACACATCTCCATCATGGAGTTGTTAAAAATATCATCAACGCACAAAAAGATCCTCGAGGAAGCATTAGCCTCATCCACTGTCCCCGCAGATCTCGATGCGGAGCAATTCCAAGCTATGGTCAGAAATATCATAACACCTAATCTCCTTACATTTTTTGACCAAGATTTCCCCACCCAACCATCTCACAACCGTGCACTTCACTTGGAATCCATTGTACATAAGAGAAAAATAAAAAGGGTCTTGGTGGATGGAGGTGCAGGTTTGAACATCTGTTCTCTCAGCCTCATCAAGCAGTTGAAAATATCAGAAGATCCATCGACAAAGGAAAGGGCATCACGATAAGAGAATATGATGACCAAGAAAGAGTGTCTTAGGGCACAATCAAACTCCCTATTCAAGTAGGGCTGACGCTCATGGAAACCACTTGTCAGGTCTTGGACCTTGACTTGCCGTATAATATCCTCCTAGGACACCCATGGATCCATGCGATGAAAGCCGTACCATCAACCTTCCACCAATGTGTGAAATTTACACATAATGGACAAGAGGTTAACGTCCATGGAGATCCCGAACCTTTCTCATATTGCAAAAATCTTGAGGCAAAGTATTAAAAAATCCCACAAGTACCCAAAAATGATGAGGGCCCATCCACACCATACATCGACCCTGCCACTCTCGCGTCCACTTCTGTGACAGAGACACCCGCCACTCCCACCATTCCCGCCATTTCTAACATCAATCTCATCATCCAGGAGGACGGTTGTGGAAGCTACAAGCTCCCTAACAATGCTTTTGTGATAGGAGAGTTACCACAATCTCCTAGATCACGCAGACGTCCACAAGAGAACCAAGCTTCCACATCACAAACATTTCCTAAGGACTATCCCGAATTCACAAGATGGGGAGACCTTAGACAGGAGGTTATTGAAGCAGATCCATCTCACATGTTGTATCAAGATGAAAGACTGACACCTAAATTACCAATGGATGAGACAAGCAAGGGCCTACAAATGATGCTCACAATGGGCTATGACAGAAATCAAAGATTGGGACAAAATGACAATGGCCTCATAATACCTATCATGCCAGAGATGCGACCCATAACAAATCTTGGCCTTGGATGTACCCCTCCAAGTATAACCATACGTGGCTGAAGTCCTCCAGTTAGAATGGTTAATATTTCTCCTCAGCCAATACTAGCAGAAGTACGCTCACCAATATCCATAGGTAGAGACATACATAACTTTATAACTGAGGCCTATATTAGTAGCGATGACGAAGATACCATGACCAATCTACCTAGGTTATTTGAGGACACCACCCTGTGCATGATTAGTACCCTCTCCTTTGAAACAGACCATCAAATTCATGAGATCTGCTTAGTATACCCCCAACTGATCGACTACGACCAACAAGGACCACCAGTTCTTGATACATTCAAAAATGATGAGGCACTCTCAGAATTCGTGGGACTGCAGGATAACATTCTAGATGGAGATCACAAAGCAGGGTTTATAATGGAGTTGGACACACATGCCTATTATGGGGAAACGATTGAATCCTTCAGTCACAAAAATGAGAAATTAAGACTAATATCCAAGTCCTTGAGTGAAAACCACATTGTGGCACTCTCTAACAAGAAAAATTTAAAAAGAAAGGGTGTATCCAACGGTGAAAACCTCTCTGAGGCACCCGAGGATGAAGGATTCAATCTTCCTTTAAGAGCTATTCATCAGGAGAAGTCAACAGTCTTGGCCAAAAAATGCAATCCTGTCAACCTAGGAACAGAGGAGACCCCGCATATCACATTCTATGCAGAATCACTATTATCAGAAGAGCAAGAACTCTTAGCAGCATTCATAAGGGAAAGGAAAATAAACTTTGCATGGAGTTATGCTAACGTGACAGGACTTGATCCAAAGACTATGGTTCATCACTTAGCAGTGTATCCAGAAGCAAATCCTATCAGACAAAATTTTTGAAAAATGCATCCTCAAATCACTTTGTTAGTTAAAATGGAGCTGAAAAAGCTACTAGATGCAAGATTCATATGACCAATAGATTATCTAGAATGGGTATAAAACTTTGTACCTATTTCAAAGCTTGATGGAGCCATTAGAATCTATACAGACTTCAGAGATTTGAACAAGGCATGTCCAAAGGATGATTTCTCACTTCCCAACATTGACATGATAGTAGACATGATAACAAGACATGAGATGCTATCACTAATGGACAGATTTTTAGGATATAACTAGATCATGATAGCAAAAGAAGATCAACATAAAATGGCTTTCACTTGTCCATGGGGGACCTACTGCTGGAACATGATGCCATTCGGCCTAAAGAATGCAAGAGCAACTTATCAAAGGGCCATGACATTGATATTCCACGACATGATTCATAAAGCAGTCAAAGACTATGTCGACGACATTCTAGTTAATTCAAGAAAGAGAAAAGATCACATAGCAACCCTAAGTGCTATCTTTGACAGACTGGAGGAATACAAAGTTAGACTAAATCCCAAGAAGTGTCTCTTCGACGTACAATCAGGTAAATTGCTAGGATACATAGTGTCCATGAGGGGTATTGAGGTGGATCCAAAAAACGTGAAAGAAATCCTCGAAATGGAAGCACCAAAGACACTAAAACAATTGAGAGGCCTCCAAGGTAGATTTCAATCCATCTGATGATTCATAGCACAACTGGCAGACAAGCAGAACCCATATTCTCACCTACTCCACAAGGGAGTAGCATACAAATGGGATACAAAATGTGAAGAGGCATTCAACAAAATCAAGGAATACCTACTGACACCACCAGTCTTAATGCCACCCATCCCAAAGAAGCCATTGATCTTATATGTGTCAGCAACAGCAGCAACCCTTGGAGCTCTCCTAGCTCAGCATGATGAAAATGGAATGAAGAGGGCTATCTACTATATTAGTAGGACAATGGTCGGTCACGAGCTAAACTACTCATTCATCGAGAAAGCCTACCTCGTAGTAGTGTTTGCATCACAAAAATGTAGACATTACATGTTGGAACACAAGATAAAGCTCATCGCCAAAATTGACCCCCTCAAGTATCTACTATCAAAGGCAATGCTCACAGGAAGAATGGCAAAATGGGTAATGATATTGTCAGAGTATGACATCGAGTATGTAGAGAGGAAAGCAATCAAGGGACAAGTTATTGCAGATCAACTAGCAGAAGCACCTATTTATTCTGAGAATCCTCTTGTCTCAGAATTCCCAGATCAATCCATTTTTAACCTCAACGTAATTGACCATTGGAAACTATACTTCGATGGCTCATACACACAGCATGGATCAAGAGCTGGTGTCTTCTTCATCACCCCATAAGGGGATTACATACCAAAGTCATACAAATTGGCATTTCCTTGCACCAACATAGCGGAATACGAGGCTTTGACTATAGGCCTCAAGATAGCAGTGCAATGGAGCATCATAGCTCTCAAAGTGTATGGAGACTCTCAGTTGATCATAAATCAGGTCAATAATGAATATTAGACCAAGGATGACAAGCTCACTCCATACAAGAAATTGGTGGAGACTCTTAAAGAATCTTTCATCGAAATAACATTTGAGCAAATCCCTAGAACCAACAATAGAGCAGCAGACGCCCTGGCAACAATTGGGTCCCTATTGGACATCCCTCACAACATTCCAAAATTGAAATATGTGTGTGAAATCATTGGTCCTGGCGATCCTTAGTATCATGACATCTATACATATCTTCGAATAAGAGTCATACCTGCTGACTTACCATCAAACCTAAAATGAACCTTTGTTAAAAATGCATCCAGATTTGTCATCCTAGGTGATACCCTATACCGTAGAAGCATAGAAGGTACCTTATTGAGTTTCCTAAATGTTGAGGAGGCATTAACCGCTCTAACCAAAGTTCATAACAGTATCTGTGGCTCACACTCGAGTGGAATGACCATCACCAAGAAATTGCTGAGGATAGGGTATTATTGGCCCACAATGGAAAGAGAAGCTCATGATCATGCTAGAAGGTGTCTACAATGTCAGCAGCATGGGGACCTCATCCATGCTCTCGCTGAAGAGCTTCATCCTATTGTCACACCATGGCCCTTTTCACAGTGGGGACTCGATCTCATTGGGAAAATCACACCCACCTCATCCAATGGCCACAAATTCATCATAACCGCAACTAAGTACTTCACAAAGTGGATAGAGGCCATACCCATGACATATATAACTGGGAAGCAAATCTTAAAGTTTATCCTGAACTACCTCATTTGTCGGTACTGTGTCCCACAAGCCATTATCTCAGATAATGGGACACCATTCAAAAATCAAGAGGTCCGTGACTTATGTGATAAATTCAAAATCCAACATCGCTTCTCCACCTCGTACTATCCCCAAGGCAATGGCCAAGAAGAAGCTACAAACAAAACCATCCTCAAAATCCTTAAGAAAATAATCAATGACATAGGTCATGACTAGCATCTGCAGCTTAATCCTGCCCTTTGGGCCTATTGAATCAGCATCCGCACACCCACCGGTGCCACCCCCTTCTCCTTGGTCTATGGATCAGAAGCCATACTCCCCATTGAGATCGAGCTCCCATCCCTCAGAATATCATTGCAAAACCTCATCACTGATGAAGACTACTGGGTGTCAAGACTAAATGAGCTAGAGTTACTCGATGAGAGACGTATTAATACTTTGAATCATCTACAAGTCTATCAGAATATACTCAAAAGGAGCTACAATAAGAAAATCAGAAGCAGGACATTCCAAGTTGGAGAACTTGTCTTAAAAGAAAATTAGAAGAATGTCCCAAACCCAAGCAACAAAGGCAAGTTTGAACCCAATTGGTTGGGACCTTTCATCATCACAACAAGTTATAAGTCAGGGGCATATCAGTTATCAACACCCGAAGGGGAACCTCTGCAGGAGCCCATGAATAGCTCCCATCTCAAAAAAATTTATGCCTAAATCTTTCAAGGTATAGAACCAAAAATCCAAAAAATTAGAAAAATTCCTGAAAGAATGGTCACTTTGGTGAAAACCTGGCAAACAGGCGTCTTGGTGACAACAAAAAAATCATAAAAGCAAAAAAAAAAAAATCAAAAAAATGATAAAAAAAAAATAGTAAAGAGAAAAATCATCCTCTAGTGAAAACCACTTTGGTGGAACTTTGGACAAGTACCTTGGTGAAAACCTAGCAAACAGGCGCCTTGTGTAAATAAGCACTTTCCATCCACTGAGATCTTTACGGCTTGTTTTGCATCATCCCTCCATCACGCTTCCATCATCCATCAAATTCAGGTCTCCATCCATCACTATCCACTTGCATCTGTACCATAGCTTGGTCTTGTTTTCATGATCCCTCCTAGTACTACTCGACCCATCCTCAAGGTCAGTTTGTCCTGCTTTTATCAGAGTATTCTATTGCATCATGCTGGGGGCATGATCTTATTGGATCAGATTCATGTATATTCTTAAAAGTCCTCAAACCAAAAAATCCAAAAGCATCAGAAAATCAAAAAATCCAAAAACATCAAAACATATCAAAATCTCAAAAACAAGTCAAAAGGTTAGTCAAAAAGTCAAAAATAGAGTCATCTTGTAGAACTACGTCATCTCTGAGCTTGAACGTAGGTAAGGTTGATCTTTGATCATCCCCCGAGACATTTAGGTCAGTCCTTTAGGAGTCTGTCATAATAAACTAACATCTCATCATGTATATCATCATATGTAAATCGATCAAGTCATTAGTTGAACTACGTGGTCTTTGCGTGTATAACGTAGGCAAGGCTAATATGTTGATCAACCCTCGAGACCCCTAGGATAGGTCTTTAGGTTAGTCTCTTCGTCAAAATCTGATAAAATCCCAAAAATATTGGAAAATTAAAAAATTAAAAAATTTGCAAAATCTCAAAAAATACCAAAAACAGCCTCAAAACATTGAAAAATGTGAAAAACATCCAAATATTTTAAAAATTCCATTCTCCTTATCTTGCTTGCACCCGCAATAAACACCACTCATAATAAATTGATCGTCATCATCAACCTTTTTGTGAAACAGTTAGAAAAAAGTCTAGCAGGTTAAAAGTGAAAACTCACAATGTCAAGTCTCAAGTCTAAGTCAGTATGTAAACAATTTGGTCAACTCTTCACGTCGATAGTCCATCATCTAATCGGTCCCATATCAATCATCTGATAACATCATGTCCTAGGATGAATCCTTCTTACAATGGACATTATTCATCAAAAAGAACACTTTGGATAAACGAAATAATGTGCCGCCATCCACTAACATGTCTTAGAATGAATCCTTTTTTACAATGGGCATTATCTTTTGGCAATAGTTTCAGTTATTATCCTTGAAAACAAATTCTCTTTTGGTTAGCGGTATTGAAGAGCATCAGTTTGTTTGTTTGCTTGGTTTTTATCTTTTGACTTATTTTATTTGCACTCATTCCAAGGATGTCTTGATGATATCCCAAAACAGAGGATTTAGAGAAATAGGAATGGAGCAACGATCATTAACTTTTGTCTACTATACTTGTTGGACGTTCTTGTAATATAACCTCAGCGAATACTTGCTTTGTTAGGTATGTATTAAAGAGTTCGAGGGCAACTTGTTGACTATTGCATGGATAGGTTTACCTTTCCGTGTTTTGGTCTGAGGTGTCTAAAACTTCTAAAGCACATCCTAGCAAGGTTTTTGTATGTCAGGTGTGAACAAGAATACTCCTATCTTCTTGTCAAGTCAAAGTCCATCACACTAGGTACAACGCCATTCTGGTTCCCTATACCTTGATGCATCGTACCACATGCGTTATCAAACATAAGGAAATCGGCCCTTTGAAAATCCTAATTCCTCGGCAAGTCATCATCACCAACATCATCATTTGCATTTGCATCATCTTGTGTCTTGTTGAAATGACTTCTTCTTTTCTTACTAACTGCACTAACAAGGTACTATGACAGTTGATCATCACCACCACCATCATCATCGATCTTGCATCCACAACTCATAAGCATATTTTATAAACATACCATATAGGAAACATACGCATTGCATTTTTAATCATCATATAAATAGGTTATCATAAACATTCTTCATAGATAGGTGCATCCCGGTCATTGCATTTCACCTATTACAGTGCATCTCATGACATTATATCAATCATTGCATAAACACTCATTTGCATTTCACAACCATTTCATATTACCATCTATCATATAAATCATCGCATAGCATCTATGGAAGCATTTCATAATCATTTTTCACATAATCAATAGGTATATAAGCATTTAATCCATTAGGCATACATACTTGCATAACATTAATGACATCATCTCATCACATTACGCATTAACATATCATTGCATCACATACATCATCATTTATTACGTATAGGATAATGACATTTGTTATTCTAAGCATCTCATAAAACCATCTCACTATGCATTAACACCATTTCATTTGCAGCATATTATGACCATCGCATTTCATATTGTATTATCCATATCATCTCATAAATAACATCATAAAACATTCATTGCATAAATCATTCCACATAGGCATAGATGTATAAAAATTCATTACAAACAATCCATATATGCATCCATTCATTAACATTTCATAAGAAAAATTTACATATCATTTTGCATGTGCACCGTAGATTATATCATTTCACATATCAGACCATCACAGTTGCATTATCATAAATAGATCATCACATTGGCATATCATAGGTTAACATAATATAGAGCTGTTAGTCATAATCATAACACATGCATCATCATAAATAAATACATCCATAAAGATATCATTGCAAAGCATATAGAAATAAACCATCCATACATAAAAGAGAACATGGTATATCGCATCAAAATCATCATCGACTCATATATATATCATCCATAATGTCACTGTCATAGTACAAAGAATAAATCAGATCATTGTACATGTGTCAATCAATACAAAAGGCCCATTGGGGCTATCAAAAAAGATCCCATAAGGCACAAAAAAATGTATGTACACTAATACATTTGACTGCAAAATACAACGAAACTATCTAACGAAATATGTAAAATTCAATGTTCGTTGAGTGCTTGTAAAATTTGATGTGTAATTTCCAATTTTTTGAAAGTTTATCCCCAACGTTCGTTGAAATTTTGACGAACCTTGGGTTCGTCGAAATGTCAGCTATTATTTTTGTCGAATTTTCGACAAACATGAAAAATTAAAAAAAATCAAATTGTAACCAACATAAAGAAAAATTAGAGATGTGCTGATTTTCTATAATGTTTTTGCTCTTAGAGCCGGTTTATTGGGAGAAATGGGGCAGATTTTCTTAGGAAAATCAAAAAATTCAAGAGATATCACCGGGGTTGAGGGAACGTCATTGTCTTTTTTGCAGAAATTTAGTTGTGAAGTTAGATTTGTAGTTCGAGGTTTGAAAATCATATTTTAAAGCAACACCTCATCATATTTCATTTTTAGAGGTTTAGGGTTTTGAGAATTTTATGTCTAGATTTTGTTGTGTGGAATCACCATAAAATCACAATGAAAGAATAGATTCTTTTGATTGTAATTATGTGATCCATAACTCTGGTCATGTAGCGCGGTTATTGCTATAACAAATCTGATTATTCGTGACTGGCGTTTAATGTGGCGCTGTATTTGTGATGAAATGGAGGCACTCTCTTATAATGTAGTTAATTCAAGTTGTATAATGTAGGTGTCAATCATCTTTGGGTGCATTCAAGTTGTCTCAAGTTTAACGGGTTAGGATGTAATTATAGCGTGATTGAAGAGTGATTACCTCTTGTTGCAATAAAGAGCCTATAACTTTGGTTGATATGCAGAGTGGTTGTGTTATATCAATTATGTAGTGCATTCAAGCACAACCCATTTTTAATGGGCTATTC
>VDFB02062658.1:63375-89744 GCA_007258455.2 Sequoia sempervirens
AAATCCTTTCAGAAAATGAAGGAGCAAACAAGCACCAGGCCGTAGTACACTTACCAATTGGAGCAATCGTGATATTCCAAAATTTGTTACAACAACCACCACCTTGAAAAATATTCTTGTTCAAAAATCGTTACAATAGCAATCATTCTAGAGCATATTCTCGTTCATCATGTCGTCGGAGGAAGGTTGATGCAATAACAAAAAACCACGCGAAACCCATGCCAAGAAAGTCATCCATACAAAACTGAAAACGTTGTAACCGTAGCATCTGATTTGCCACCTATCGGTAGCCCACTCTTTTTACTCATCATCATTCAAATACTTAGCCACCCACCTCTGGTATTCTTCGTCACTTGGCCAGTCAAAATCAATCACCTCTTTTACTTTTGTACTATAAGCAAATATTTCACGCCATTTGATTAGCATCTTCTTTCAAAAGATTCCAAAATGAGCCGTGGTACCAATAATCTTATCCATACAATTTACCAACAAATCATAACTGAAATATCACAAATTATTTTAATTTGATTATTGATGACTTTACTTGCTTGATCCTGTTGTTAGCGGTTCTCGATTTCCTCGCCATCAGTTTATATCGTGTAACAATGTGTTACCCCACCACAGTTCTTTACCAATTCCTAATCTTCCTACTTAGATCATCCGTGAGCTCAAAACCTTGCAATACCTAACTAATATATATAGGCTTCAATGATTGGGCTTGTTATTTACATCAAACCTTGAGGTTTATTCATAACATCTAGATTATTTTCCCTAGGATCCAATTTGAATTATTGGAATCACTATCTCCTTATCCCTATCAATATTATTTATTGCTTCAGATAGCAAAGAATACAAAGAATGGATAGAGGGTAGTTTATTATCCACCTTTTCATTTAAATGCTCCAAAACAAGAGTAACAATTTCTTTTTCTTTTGAAAGAAAAGCCTCATCTTTTACCCTTAGTGATGTCTATAATTGATCAATTTCCTGCATGAGCTACCTCTTTGTTGGATCAACAGAGCACTCCTGTTTCTTCATCAACTTGTTCTAGAGGAGGGGTAAGAGCAGGATTTTGAATGGGAGACCCTGGTGTAGAAACATTTGGAGAAGTAGGAGGCATTGACCCTGCTATGGGAGGTGATGTGCTGGTTCCTGGAGCATTGGATGTTTCCCCAGTATGTCTATACTTGAACCTCTCTACTTCAGTTTGCAACTCAACATTCCTCTGTTGCATTTTACTATATTCTTCAATTAAAATGTTATAATTTTCCATTAGGCTCTTTCTTTCAGCTTCCTCCCTTTCAACAGTCTTTTGGGCCAACTTGGCCACATTCACAGTTAAACTAGTGGCTTCGGTTGTTGTAGTCTCTGAAGCCCTCTTTATTATTAATCCTCCTTTGAAATTTAGATTAATATCAGCAATGTTTGGCTTTCTTCCTTGTGGAGCCAATGCCCAAATTTCTAAGGTCTCATATTCTTCACTGAAGGCAGAGTTTTGTAATGCTTCATTAACTTCTTCTTCAGAATCCTGAAAAGGATTCTTGGACTTCATAATGGCATTGAAAGCCACTGCATCTGTGATGTCCCATTCAGGCAAAATCAAAACACCAGCCTAATTCACTAGTTGTCTTCCTTCTTTAGGAGTGATATTTTTGAACTCTTCCATTAGTTCAGCTTTCACTTCTTCATCATTCTCCTGATTTGGACTGTCAGGCTTTAGTTCTCTTCTCTCCTTGCATTTATTTTTATTTTTCTCAAATTTCATCCTCCATGCCAATTGCAAGAATACAGGAGTCTTTACAAATGCATTGTCATCTAAGAACTCCTTGCAAGCCTCCATTCTTGTATCATGCACACTCTTACCCTTCATATCCAAATTGGATAGAACCAATTTAGCTGACCTAGGAGGGGACGACATACCAACCTACATGTCTTGATCAGTAACAATAATTTCATCTATGAGATCCTCAGGTAGGTGATCAGTTATTTTCCTCTTAGGGCTTGGCTCAGGTGGTGGTGATGGGGGACTGTGCTCTGGTGAAGATTTTAATTCAATAATTTTGACAGCCCCAGGTACTTTGAATTTTGGGCCTGGTCGTGAAGGCACCTTCATTATTTTCTTCCCTTTTCTGTCTACTTCTTCCTCATCACTGCCAGTATCCCTTTTCCTCCTATAGATGGGTTGCCTTTCTGTAGGCTGACATACTGACCTTGTTTCAATTGGAATATCACTTTGTCCTTGCATATCCAGACTTAGCCTTAAATTTATCTTTTTGATTGTCAAGGTGTCCATTATCTCCTTGAAATTCTTCATTAAAAAATCAATTCTCTTGTGGTATGGAGTGAATTCCATCAATGCATCATACGATGGATCCATTTCATGCACAATATCCAATAGCTTACTATAAGTTATCCACTTTTCCTTTTTCAATTCCTATCTATTTAAATCAAATTCATTCATGATCAGGTCCTTAAAGAAATTGAACTCATGTGCAAATTTTTCACCTTTTATTCTTTGTCTGAAAAGAGCAAAGAAACCTTCAGGATGATGTCGCCTTGGACCAAATCTCAAATGGTAATCAACAAAGAATTTGTCAAAATATGTCTAGCCTCCCTTTAAAAATGTAAAGTCAGACACTATTGTATAATTAGGGAATAATGTTCCCTTCCCCTTTCCAGTTAGGTTATCTTCATGAATAGACCCCATCTACCACATAACTTCTACAAACCCTAGTCTTGGTGGCACATTATATGGCAGTATGTGAGGGGTTCCTTGAAATCCATATATTCTTAGGACAGTGCTGACTGGATATGGGGTAATGTCACCCCAGTTATGTAAAACCCTCAATTCTGGTTTCCTCTGCTTTGGCCTAAGGAAATCATGAACTTCCTGAGGGATCCTAGGTACATTTACCATCAATTTATCCCTCAACATTGTAGCAAAACAATTATCAAATTGCACATAACTAGTGCTTTCCTTATTACAGGACAAATCTATAGCCCATATCTATACTAACAATCTTTCTCTATTAACTGATTGTCTTAAGTTCATCTTCTCAACAAAGAAATTAGCATTCCTAAATAAGAACATATGCATCAACATGGAATACCAAAAGAATCGAGTACCAGTATCACCATTCTGTAGCTTCGATAGTCCTTCATCTATCCTCTCCACCAAAAAAGAAGCAAAGTCATATGTTAGAGAGAAGTTAGGGTGTTGTATTTGCACCCCCATGAACATGTATGCAATCGACATTACTGCACCAGGATTGAAACTCAAAATCTGACATAATGATTAGAAAGTAGCCAAGAAAGGCTTTCCAAAACAATTTAATTTGAAGAGTTCCTTGTCACTAGGGCTGATGTGAAATTGTGAACCCCCTGCCTTAACCAGATGAGGTGGAAGCAGCTTAACCCTAAAAAGATATTTCAAATTTTTATACTCTTACTTCATTTCTTCAAGATTAATAGGAACCAAGTCATCACTTGGCTCACTCAAATCAAAAGTCTGTTGGATAACATCTCTGTTAATTTCTAATAGAACCCCTCCATCATTATCTCTAATTACCCATGTGATAGGGTCATATCTTTTGGCCATTTCTCTAAGTAAGTCCACATCAAGGAACACATTTGGAACAACCAGCTTTCCCATGTCATACATCCATCCATTTGAAAAAGGATGAGGAAAATTCTTCTGTCCATACCATAATCTAAACATTTCTAAGCCTGTGAGTGGAACCCTAGCATCAACAATGTTGGAATTATTACACACCAACCCCTCCCCTAGGATTTTCCCTCGTATCAACACCAAATATTTCCTTCTCTCATTTGTTGATAATGGAAATTGATCTAGGAAATAATTGTACAAGTTTCTTTTCAAATACTCAATGTGGCCAGAGTGTTGCTTGGTTGGCGCTATTTTAGACAAACTAGGGCCTCACTACAATGTTACACTTCAAGTGGCTATGACTAAGCAGAGATAGGAAATTATAGAGTAAAAATACCGTAATTCCTCACAATTTATGATTAAACAATAGCCCTAACAAAAGATTTTAATGAACTCAGTGACAAGCATAGTAGACCCCCCCTTTCTCAAATTTAGGTGTAGAATGACTGGGAAACAGAGAAAATTAACTCACGGATTTTTTCGCAAAAACTTCAATTTTTGGCTGCAGCTGCTTGCAATTTCACCTTTAGCTCTGAAACTATTTTCACAAAATACTTGGATGCTTTGTGATACAAATGAGACGAGTAAATTAATTTTATGTCGATCAAATCCTACTAGTAGATGCCTCATCTGCCATTAAAGCCCACTCACGGGCTGTACGAAGGGCTCCAACCATAATTTGATACATATTTAAATTTGAGCCATTGATCCTTCAGTTTGATCAAATCATCGAGGGCCATCTTTAAAACAGGCTGACATAATCACCAACACAGCAATAAAGGGGCCCACTATGTCATACGCCGTGAAGGAATTCCACATGGCGGTTGCCCGTGATATCACAATCCTTTGATTTACCATCGTAGGATGGCGGGCATCGTCGATCTTTTTACCATAAATCTTGCTCCTTCAAAAATGGTCGTCGTCCTTTTCCTTTAACTATCGAGTAGCTTTTCCCTTAAAATCATAACATCTGCATTGAAATAAAACAAGTGCATCTTACAAGTGCATTAGTAATCTGCCCCGTAATACATTTAAAACTGGCGAACACTTTCTTCACTCCTTAGGCTTCATTGGATGAGACACATGGCAGGCACCCGCAACAATGCGATCCCAAAATTTCTAATCGCGGGATGGCAGGCACCGTCAATCTTGAAGAGACAACTCATCAATGGTCACACAGATTTCATCCTTTAGGAAGGGCACGTGGCACCCGCCTGTGATATCACGATCCCTATAATCCCTGATCACAGGATAGCGGGTATCATTGATCTCGTTCCTTTAACACAGTTGCCAACCATGTCGTTAACCTTTGAGCAGCTTTTTCAGCGAGATTATAACATATCCGTTGATTTAGAACATGTGTGTCTGGAGAACACTTTAGTAATCTGCCCCTTAATACATTTAAAGTTGGCTAGTGTTTCCTTTATTCTTTAGGCTTCATCGGATGAGACACGTGGTGCCTGCCCATGATTTCACAATCAACCCAAGCACCATCGTGGGATGGCGGGGAATGGCTCAGATCAAATGGTAGTTGGTCAGCGATAGTTCAAATTTGATCCCCTAGATAGGACACGTGGCACTCGCCCATGATTTCACGATCCTTCAATTCTCGATCACAGGATGGCGGGCACCGTTGATATCTGTAGGAAATAGATCAACGGCAACATTAAATCAACCCTTGGAAATAAAACCTTCATTAAAAGGAGAACTGGGCATTACTATGCGGACGACAAATAAAAAAATTATATTTATAGAAGAAAAATAAAATAAATTTACAATTTGTTTTATAATTTCACTTTTAACTTTAAATGTATGTTCACTCATTAAGTTGTATTTTTTTTACAATCACATTTCTATTTTAGATGTTTCTTTATAAAATATAAAGATAAATTAAAAATATATTAGAAATATTTTTCTTTATATTATATAGCATTCATAACATTAAATTAACATACAATAATTTCACAATATCATTTAACCAATCAAAAAAAATTTAATCATTACTATGCAACATTATTCTCACATCAAACTAACAAATAAACATTGAAAACAAATTTATCTTTTTATATTATAAAATTCATAACTTAAACCTTTTATACACAATATCAACTTAATTATAAAAAACACATAAAATTATTTATAAGCAACTTAAATTTTTTAACAATTTAATAAAATATAATTTAATATAATTAAGAAAAATTAAATAAGAATTATAGATAAATTTATGAAATATTGATTTACTTATCAAGAAAAAATCAATGATAAATTTACCTTATTATAGATAAATTTACTTACCAATCTATTTTAACCATCAAGAAAAAATTAATCATTAGTGATTGCAACATTATTGGCACATTCTTAAACTCGACAAATAAACATTGAAAACACATTTATTTTTTATATTATAAATATTCATAACTCGGAAACCTTTTATACACAATGTCAAGTTAATCTAAATTGTATAGAGTTTAGAATTGCTATATCTCTCATATATCAACATAGATAAATTTGAAAATATTTTAAATTATATAATTTCAAAAAAAAATTGAATGAATTTATAGAAGATTATTTTTATTAAAGTGATAGAATCTAATCCCAATACTAACATTAATTATAAGTCTAACCATAACCCCAACCTAAAACTAACACTAATTAACTTCAAACTAACTCTAATTTTATATCCAACCCTAAACATAACTATGATTCTAAAACTAACATTAATGAAACCCTATTGAATCACAACCCTAACCCTAATACTAACCCTTCCAATTGAACCCCCTAACTACCAACCTCCAAGCTCTATCATAGAACTCATCTTTACCCCAACCCCAACCCTAATCCTAATTAATCCTATACCTAATTTTAATTAAAGTATAACCCTACTTGAACCTTAAACTTAATTGAACTCATGTTTAGGGTTAGGGTTCAATTAAGGCTAGGGTTGAATTATGGTTATGATTAGGGTCAAAATTCAAATAGGATTATGGTTGGAGTTTAATTAAGGTTGATATTCACTTAGGGTTAAGGTTCAATTAGTATTCAATTTGGGTTAGGGATCAATTAGGGTTATAATTCAATAAGGGTTTAATTAAGGTCAGGGTTAAGGTTAGTCTTAAATTAGGGCTAGGATTGGAGTTAGGGTTCAATTAAGGTAAGGGTTATTATCTATTTTAGGGTTAGGGCTCAATTAGAGTTCTCTAGGGTTTTGATACAATTAGGATTAGGTTTCAACAATACCTAGGGTTACGATTGCAGTTCAATTAGTGTTAGAGTTAGGGTTATAATACGAGTTCAATCAGGTTAGGGTCAAGGTTTAATTAGTGTTAGAGTTAGGGTTGCAATAATAAAAATTTTCATAATGATATGGAAAGGCATTCAATTGGATTCATATACAAATGCACAAATAAGAATTGGTAACAAGAATTCTCTAGAACTAAAGTTATAACAACAAATACAATCCTTAGCTTAATCATTAGTTTTTGTTAGGGTTGGGAGCAGAAATTTTAACCAGTCAAACTCGACTAGAAATAAACTCGAGAGCTAGCACAAAAATCAAAGTTGGGTTTTAATTTTAATCCGGTGATGTAAGCCTAAGCCATTAACTCCAGTGGTCATGTCGCCGATGGCTTAGCCAAAGCCTTTCATTAAATACTAACCGTGCAATGTGTAGGTTTTCCATATTCGAAGATATGGGAGAAGATCTCGATCGTACCCCGCCAACTCGCAGACCTAAGGTGTCGCCCTATTATTTGGCGCAAGGTCAGCAAAAGGAAGATGTATGTCCTGTATGGAATGTGGGGCCCAATCTCCACTATTGAGCTCATAACCCGTGGTTTTAGATCAACAAACAAGATCAAAAGCTAATGTAAATCTTTGTTGTTCCCTGCTAGCTCGCAGGAGGAAGATGAAGGTTGGTGAAGCATTAATGATTTATTCCTTGCTTATGTAGTCACGTCGATCTCAATCTGTGTGAAGATGTTGTTGTTGGAAATCATGAAGGGTGATCTTTGGATTCTCATCTAGCTCTAGTTAAATGGTGACAGTACATACGCCACCAAATTTCCATGTTTGCACATGCATATTTACTAAGCATTGATGAAGGTTTCCATTACCTCGCACAATAAATACAAGAGGAATTAACTGCTAATAGTGTCATTCTTGTAGCAGTTAAAGCGCTTTGTTGGCTGAGTTTAATCAAGTTTGAGTGCTTATCTGAGAAGAGAAAATGAGTAAGTCAGTAAGGAGGTCTATTCATTTGAGCTCATAAAAGCTCGGTCCTGCTATTCAGGAAGGTACTTTGGTTGAGTAGCAACATCCTTGAATTGTAACCTTCTACTTCTTTGGTTGCAATAGAAGGTTGCAATTCCAGGACATTGCTATTCAACTAGTAGATGACAAAGGCAAGCAGTTGGTGTGCTCTGGATGTAGCCAACACTTGCCCATTGACCTTACGAGCAACACTTCTAATGATGTAACCGAGACCGACTCGGACTACTATCAGTATTTAAGTCGCTTCAATAACGGTCTGCCCTCTGATGAGGAAATGATGTGTGGGCTCATCAACTGTTAAAACCCCAAGCGGATGGACTAGAACCATATTAGGCAAGGACAAGAAAGAAGAGGAGGCTGAGGGTTTACCGTATTGGGCAACAACTAGAATCGGGCGTGTATACCAGGGTCTGAGTGTTGGTAAGGGTAGGGTGGCGAGTAAATAAGAAGTTGTTGTGGTGCCTTCATGGCAATTTGGTTGCCTGGGTTTTTTGCATGGATAGCGACAAGGGGATTTTGATGACAATTTGTGTTCCCTATTCTTTTACACTACCCCAGTTCATGCACTATATATGTTTTGCAGATTCAACGTGTGGGAAGTTTTGTAATGAAAGTCAAATGCAATGGAGATTTTTTTCAAATGAAAATTTGTGGTGAAATTACATTTGAGCCCGAAGCTTGTTGCTCTCTTGTCATATAAAAGGGAATTCAAGGCTCATTTGTAGGGAGAGAACTGATGAAAGCTTTAGCTAGGTTTTGAGTTGAATATATGGGTAGAAAGATAGTTTTGAGTTGAATATATGGGTAGAAAGATATTTGTCCTTTGATGAGAAAGTGATATATGTGGTGCCATTGGCTGTTAAAACCCCAAGCGAATGAAATAGAATAGATAGATTTTTTTGAGTTTTGGATGAATATATGCAAATTATCTTAAATTGTATGCAGATATGACTTATAAGCATGAATAAACATATAATTCTAATATATTTTCTCTCTTTATGTGGATTTGAGTGAATTTTGAATGAAATGCTAATGATGTTGTCATTCTTTTTTTGAGAATTTGTTCAATTGTGTGTCTATGTTTTGGGTAGAAATTAATTTTAAAATGTTGAGGTTTCATATTTATATGTGTGAGATTGATCTAATATTCCAGAAAATGAATGTTAAAATATCATGAAAAAAATGGGCATAGAATGAATGTAGAAGTAAAATTATATTTGCATATATTCATAAAATAAGATCTAATAAACAAAAAATATATGCAATTAAAAATAAAGGAAAAATAATTCAACCCAAATTTAGATAAGAGAGACAATTAGATTATATGATAACTTTAAGGATAGGGTTAGGGTTTGATTAGGATTAGTGTTTGCTTAGGGTTATGATTAAAGTTACTTAATCTACAATTAGGTTCAATTAATGTTCAATTTAGCTTTCTTCTTTGGGAGAAGTTTATTGAATGGTAGTGTATTTTATAAAATTAATATGTCAAGAATTAATTTTAGATAATACCACATGTGGTTTTTCATATGGTATTAAATTGTAGATGTCAGTGCCTGACAGATTCCTTCCTTCTTTGCATTTGCTACCACACATAATATATGGCCTTAAAATCCTCTATTCATATTTTGAGTTTTCTAAACTATACAACATGACATCCAACAAAAAATTTGTTATGCATTTTTCCAAGCACAAACTCTAGAATTCTTAATGTGTTACTTAGGTTAATTCTTTATTGCAATAAATAAAATAATAATAATTAATATATATCTTATGGATTTGAGGGAAAATATTAAAATATTTATATATAGAAAAATTTAAATGCAAGGGATTCAAGTACATACCTTTGCTTTTGTTAATGTTGATGAAGATAGAGGTAGAGATGAATATAGAATGAGAGAGGAAAAGGGATAAAAATAGATAGAGATATATAGAGAGAGATAGAGGGAGAAATAAATATATAGAGAGATAGGAAGATATATATATATATATATATATATATATATATATATATATGGAAAAGATAGAGATATAAGGATATATAGAGAGAGGGAAAAGAGAGAGAGAGAGAGATAAGTAGAGAAAAAAACAAATAGAGATGGAGAGGAGATAGAAATAGGGGAGATAGGAGAGAGAGAAAGAGAGAGGGAGAGATAGATAAATGGGAAGAGAAAGACATAGACATTGAGATATATGGGAAGATAAAGGGACAAATAGGTTGAGACATGAAGATAGATATGGGTATAGGGAGGGAGCAAGAGATCAGGGAGAGATGGGGAGAGATAGAGAGAGGGAGGGAGAAAGGGAGAGAGATATGTAGAGGGAGAGATAGAAGATGGGGAAGAGGGAGACATATGTAGAGAGGGGGAGAGAGGGAGAGCGAGAGGGGGAGGCTAATTTTTTATTTTAAATTCTATAAAATATTCAATAAATATTATAAGAATTATATAATTTTGTATTTTAAATTACACACTATATTTTATTTTTCAAAATATGTAAATTTTAACCATTTTCCTATATATTTAGTATTAAGATTTTACATCTTTAACAATTCAACATATAATAGAAATAAAATATAGTTAATAATTTAATTAACTAGCATACCCATATTAGTTAATAATATATGTAAAACACGCCAAGAGTTATCTTTATCAAGATGCCTATTGACTTGAAAAATGCTTACATTTTCATGAATATGAATTTGGAAAGCAATCAATTTGATTTCATTATTGTTTGTGTCATTGTTTATCTCAATTCCCATATATAAGGGTACACATTGAAATTTGAAATCATACCAACTTGTCTATATCAACAATCAACCAAGAACAATAAATTTAAAAGCAGAAATGCTCATCAATCATTAGATTTAGTATTGACAGCATCAAAGAAGTATATCATGACAAAATGGCATTAACTAACTTAGATATATCCACTATTTTTTTTAAAAATATTTGAATACATTGTTAACATTATATGCATTCAAGCATTTGAATGTTATGAAACCTATAGCTTTGCAATTGAGTCTAATAAAGCTTTGCTCTCAGATGAATAATCAAACTTTGTTATTTTTATGATTGTGCATTTAATCCTTTGTTCAAGTATATAAGTCTCTCTCACTCTGAAGTTTAAATATGTATCCTGAAAAGACCTTTGTATAATGTGTGAAAACTTAACATCATCATCTTTTTCATTCTTAAAATGTTCAATTCCTTTTGTTGTTGGCTAACTCCATAATTTCTTCTGCCACTTCTTCAAAAGTTGTAATCCAAGTGAATGAAGTATGGTCTTGCACTTTGCATTGAAGTATATATTTATAATCACATTCCTGGGGAAAGTTTTATCACATCTTCCACAATACCACTGACCATTTTCATCAATGTTTACCTTCTTTTTGTAATGCCTATCTCCAATTTTCAAGGGGCATATTGTAAAACAAAAATTTTCTACCTTAATGAAAGATAAGGTAGCTTTTGGGTAAGTGCACCAAGATGGTTCCCAAAAAGGGGGCTTAAGGGAGTAAGGGAGGGAAGAAGGGAGAGAGTGGGAAGGGAGAGGGGAAGAGGGGAAGAAAAGGAGAGAGAGAGAGAGAGAGAAATAGAATTAGGAGGGGGAAGGGGGAGGGGAAGAGTGTTGAGGGTAGAGGATAGAAGGTTTAAGGGTTTATGGTTGAGGAGGTAGGAGGGAGAGACTTGAGAGAGAGAGAGGGAGGGAGTGGGAGAGAGATACAGGAAGGGAGGGTTACGGGCAGAGGGTAGAGGGCTTTATTAAGGGTTAAGGGCTTAGGGTTAAGGAGAGAGATAGAGGAGGGAGTGAGAGAGATCCAAGGGAGGGAGAGGGTAGGATATCAAGATACTTGGAGAGAGAGAGAGAGAGAGAGGGAGGGAGGGGAGACACGATAGAAGGAGGAGGGTTAAGGTATAGGGTAGATGGTTTAAGGCTTAAGGTTAAGGGTGGAGGGAAAACATGTTATTTATTGTGCTCACCTTATATTTGTGATAGACAAACTATTAATATAAAATTATCCAATGCTTGTACATTATACCCCAATTACATAAGAACAATATTTTTTCACTATGATAAAAACACTTGTTTCAATGAGTGTCTTATTTTATTAAATGACCATTTTATTTTTTAAATGATATACTTATAGTGGAGAGTTGTGATATTTTATTTGAAACAAAATAAATACTTATTTCACTTCTTCATGAAATATGTCACTTATTTATGAGTTATGAGAGAGAGGAAGGGGAGAGAGAGAGGAATGGTTGTCATCAATCTTGCTCACTCAAACAATTGATCATTGCACCTTGTCACCCTCTGAGTGGAATATCTGTCTTTAGAAACCTTTTCAAAGAAAGGATCTCCTTGAAAGTAGAATGGCTAAGATCCAAAAAGACCTCTCAAATGATTTTTCTTACATCCTAATAGAAGAAGAGAGGAATCTCATAATTCAATTGGATGGTGTCTATAGTTTTAAATAAATATATTGGAGACAAAAATAAAGGATCAAATGACTTAAATAAGGTGTAAAACCAAGTTTTTTCATTTAAAATGCAAAATTAGAAAGCAAAGAAACATAATATGAAGATTGAAGATGGAAAGAGGGAGGGAGTGGGAGAGAGATATGGGGTAGAGGGTTAAACATAGAGGGTATAGGGTTTAAGTGTTTAGAGTTTAAGGGTATGGAGGGGAGAGAGATAGAGGGAGTGAGTGAGTGAAAGAAAGACCTAAGAGAGGGAGAAGGGGTAGGAGGGCAAGACTTGAGGGAGTGAGTGAGTGAGAGAGAGTTTAAGGGTATGGAGTGGGAGAGAGAGAGAGAGAGAGAGGGAGGGTTAAGGGTAGAGGGTAGAGGGTTTATTACGGGTTAAGGGTTTAGGGTTTAGGCTTAAGGAGAGAGATGGTAGGAGGAGTGAGTGAGAGAGAGACCCAAGGAGGGAGAGGGGTAGGACATTGAAGATACTTGAGAGAGAGAGAGAGAGAGGGAGGGAGGGGAGCACGTGACAGGAGGGAGGGTTAAGGGTACGGTGGTAGATGGTTTGGCAATTTAGGCCATGCGGAGGGATAGAGATAGAGGGAGGGGAGTGAGTAAGAGAAAGACCTAAGAGAGGGAGAAGGGTAGGAGGGAGAGGGGTAGGGAGGGGAGAGACTTGAGAGAGAGAGGGTAGAGGGCTAAGGGTTAAGGGTTAATGGTTTAGGTTTAGGGTTATGGGTAGTGATGGAACTTCAAAGTTTTGTTCTCTGTGTTCTATTTTATAAAACAACACATATGGACTAATAGTTGAACATTAAAAATCTATTTGTTGTTATAAAAACAACACATAATGATTTAAAATACAACTTATATTGAACAAAAATGGACCAATAGTTGAACACTATAACTTTTTGAAAATCCTTCACATTTAATGGGAAAATACATGTTATTTATTGTGCTCACCTTTTATATTTGTGATAGGACAAACTATTAATATAAAATTATCTAATGCTTGTACTGATGGAACTTCAAATTTTGTTCCTAATGTTTCACTCATGCCCTGCCTTATGTCAGTGGTCTTTCATCGTGTTGGAAAATTTCTTAGGGCTGGGGTTTTAGCTTTGTCTTCATCTTAAACCCTTGTGTTTACCCAATGCCTTGGTCGGGATCTATTTCGGCCGTTACCTTTTTGGAAGGGTTTTAAAAACATCTTATGCCCCATCGTTCTGTCTAGGCCTGGTCCCTTTGGTCTTAATATTTTATTTGCTCCGCGGGTTTTATTTTCCTAAGTCTTGGTTGGCCCTGTGCTGAACAGTTTTAAAAAAACTTATGTCATTGTTTTTCATCCGCCTAGTAATGTCCCCTTGCCCTTTAATGAATGTTTTATTTTTCAGAAGGATGAAATTCATGTTGTCGTCGATCAAAATGCCTTCAAGATCAACGGTTGCCCGCCATCCTGTGATCGAGAATTGTAGGATGGTGATATTGCGGGCGGGCGACACGTGTCCCATCTGGGGATCAAATTTGCGTGACTGTTCATCAACTATCCTATGGTTTGAGTCGTTCCCCACCATCCCGCGATGGTGCTTTGGTTGATTGCGAAATCGCGGGCGGCTGCCACGTGATTTGTACAAGGTGGGGCCCAAGGAAATTTTTGTGCAATATATTTGACAAGGCTGGGGGGAAATTCATTAAAAATGAGCAAAAGCGGAGAAATTAGGGCAACTAGTGATTTTAATGGTATATTAAAAAATATATATATTTTTGATAGTTGAATACATTCAAAATATTTCTAATATATTTCTAATTTAAAAAATATTGTTTAATTTTTTAAATATATATATTTTTTCAAAAATATATTTTTATTTTTAAAAAAATATATTATACATACAAAATTACATAATCAATAATAGATAATAGATTTTGGTGAATATATCTAGGTATGTTAATATATGCTTGAAAAACTAATTTTAATTTAAAAACTTACTAACATCATTAAAAGGCAAGTTTATAATTATAAAAATTTAACATTAGAATTATTTAACATTTGAAATAGAAAATTTAAATATTATATTATAATAGTTTATAATTTACTTATATAGTATTTTGGATAATAGAAACAATTTTGATTCATTTAATATTTTCTAAGTTCATTATTGAATTTAAATCTTATAAATATATAATTATATATCTTTAATCAATATTATAATTTAAAAATAATAATGAATATTGAACATCTTAGATTTTAGTATAACTTAAATATTAAAAAATTTAATGTATAATTTTATAAAATATAATATATATTTTTTTAAATAAAGATTTAAAGATTATTATATATCATGTATATTTAAAATCCATAGAATCATCTTTTTAACTATGAAATTAATATGATTAATTTCATTTATAATTTTATCTTATCTTATCCTTTTAACAATTTTTTGGTATCCTACATAATTTTTTTCTATAAGTATCATGTTGTATACTCTTTATATGGAAGGTAGTGTTTTGTCATGGAGCTTAATCACATTATTTAGACTTTTGATGGCTTCTATACAATTATGCATATTCTTTTATTTATTATATTTTTTGCAATATCATGTTATTCTTGATTAATCACATTATTTGTTTGTCATTTTTGTTTGTTTTGTTGAAAAATATTTTATCTTTATTTTATATCTATGATAATTTCAAAATTATCAAATTTAAAATTTATAAATAAAAACTTATTTTTATTAATCTCTTGGAGTACGTAGGTCCTAATCTTTTGTAGAATAATAACTATCTAAATAGCTATTTCTTTCCTTTATTTCTATAAATGTGTCTCATGTCTCTATTGAAATTTATGAGATGTGTATGTAATTCTTAGCACAACACTCTTAGAGATTAGGATTTATTTTCACATTTATCTAATTTCTTATTGTTCCTATTAGTGGCTAATTAAATCTTCATTGAAAACCTACAAAGAGCTTGGGTCCTTCAATCTCAAAGCTTGTCTAATTTCTTGATGAGAATCATTCACATTGATTCCCAATATTGTGCTCCTTGCATGATACATTTATAAAATGCACTTAGTAATTTAGTATGTGGTTGAAATATTAGAGTAACAAAAAATGGTTCTTTTCATTTTTGGCACATGATTGGCCATTTTACTATGTTAAATTTTTATTTTCACTTTTATTTTCATGGTTTTCATGTTGTCAAATTTTCATACATTTCTTAGTCTTTTTTAAAAAAAAATGAAGGTTCTATTAGTGTCCCCAATCTTGCTAAAAATCATGTATAGAGAGTACAATATATAAACTATTAATTATAGAGTATAACAACAAAATGAATTTAAAAAATACTACATAGAAACAAGGTTTAGAATAATTCAAAATAGAGATACCATTCTCCTACAAATACTATGTATAGAAACCCTATGTAGACCACACTTTCACTCTCTCCCACTCTCCCACACTCTCTCCCACTCTCTGGCTCTCACCCTCTCCCACTCTCCTCTCTCTCCCTCCCTATCTCCTACTCTCCCACTCTCTCCCATTCTCTCGCACCCTCTCCCACTATCTCCCACCTTCTTCCTACCTCCCTCCCAGTCTCTCCCATTCTCTCTCACTTTTTTCCTCCCTCTCACACTCTCTCCCACTCCCTCTTACTCTCTCCCTCCCTCTCCCAATCTCTCCCACTCTCTCCCACTCTCTTCCGCCTCTACCCCCACTCTCTCCCTCTTTTCCACCCTCTCCCACTCTTTCCCCTCTCTTTTTCCCTACCTCCTCGCCCCATGGCCCACCCTCCACCTCCTAATTACTCTGGGTATATAGAGAGGAGTAAGAGGGAGATAAAAGAGAAATAGAAATAGAGATATAGAGTAGGGGAGAGATGGAGTGATAGAATGAGAGGAGAGAGAGGGAGGACAACTCAATAGATAGAGGGGGGAAGGGGAGTGACATAGATAGTGGGAGATATAGAGAGCAATAGGGAGAGATATATCAATCACCCTCCCTATATCTCTATCTATTCATCCTTATCTCTTTATCTCTCTACCCCTCTCTATCTCTTTGTCTCCCTTTCTATTTGTATGTTTGTCATTATCTCCCTCTCTCTCTATATTTTCTTCCCTATATTTATCTTTGTCTCCTTAAGTGTGCAATGGGTACATTGAAGAGGTCTTAAAGGAGAACTATCATATCTTTAATCAAATGGCATGCTACCTTGAGCATAACTCCCCAAGGACACATGCCATCCTTGGATTGTTGACATGAAACAACCAATCAAAATTTAGTTTCGCTCTCTCATATTAATATATATTTTTTTTTATTAAAAAAAAGGGGTAAAAACTTTATTGAAAATCAAAAGAGTGCATTACAACCAAAACCAAGGGGGCAAGCCCCAAAAAACCAAGGAAGCCCCAAAGCAGGAACAAACACAACATCAACTATCTTCCAATATCCTGCTATCCTCCTCAAGGACTCTATCCAAGTCTTGACGTAACTCTGGGGAGACCTGTGTCCAATCCTCTATCTTCCAGCCAGTATCATGCTCAGAAGCCCATTTAGCCAAACAGTCAGCAACCCGATTCCACTCTCTCGGGATATGGACAAAAGAAACCGCCTCCATCCTGGAGCAAACCTGAAGAATACTTTGAACAACTGAAGCCAACTGCCAATTAATATCAGACATCTTTCGCTCATTCAACAGATTAATTAAAATTTGTGAATCAGCCTCACAAATAACCTTATGCCAACCCAAAGCAAGGGCCCGCTCCACAGCATAAAGAATCGCCAAGCCCTCCATGAGATTGACCGTCTTCTCCCCCTCATGAATAGAGAACATAAAAATCACTGAACCCCCTGAATCTCTACCAACCCCACCAATCCCAGCAGGCCCAGGATTGCCTCTAGAAGATCCATCAGAATTGATCTTCAAGACTCCAACTGGAGGAGGAAGCCATCTACCCAGACGTTGCACTCTCTTAGCCCCATGTTTGCATCTCCTGGAACCCCCAGAAGAAGATTGTCTCCCCTGAAGTCCCAATCTATCAACCAACTCAGCATCCTCTTTCCCCAGGGGGAGAGACACTTCACTCTTGGCCACAACTGACTCCTGTATCATACCTAATATACGCATGCACACCTGTTGACCCACCAAATTAACACCACAGAATATTCTACGATTCCGCTCCAACCAAGTCTGCCAGAGAAGAAAGGTAGGTCCCGCATACCAGACCTCCTGCAAAAAGGAGGCCGATGAGGGGGGTCTTCCCATACTATCCCAGAACTCGACCAAAGAGGAAGCATGAACACAAGGTTTCTTCCAAACCTCCCACCACCAATGCCAGAGTTGCACAACAAAGGGACATCGGAAGAACAAGTGAGAGGAATCCTCTTCCGCCTTCCCACAGAGAACACAAATTGAAGGCCCCTGGAAACCCCTTTTACGGATGTTATCCCAGGTCAAGCATCTATTCCACGCTAAAGTCCAAACAAAACAATTACATTTAGGCCATGATAGCTTACTCCACACCCTCTTCCACCACTGAACCTCTGCCCTAGCCAACTTCTGATCCAACAACACTTGATAGCCCCAAGCAACAGAATAACTCCCCTTGGGATTATGAGCCCAAGCAATAATATCCTCTTCCTTAAGGGAACTACAACGCCTGCTACGAAGAATCGCGTGAAGCTCAGCCTTGCCTACCTCCTCACCCACAACCGGCCACTAGGTGGGATCCTTCCAACAGGCCTTCTCCAACTGCCCATAAGAAGAAAATGACTTGAAGTCACTCACCCGAGACCAACCAGCCGCAAGAAAACTCTGGCTCAACAGTATCAGGTGAGGAAACTGAGATATAAGCGGAGGGAAACCATCCCAAGAGTCAGACCAAAAAGATCTTTTGAGCCCTGACGACAGATCCAAAATAAACCCTCCTTAATGAGCTTCGCACCCTTCTGAAGAGTACTCCAAATCACCAACCCTTTCCCCTCAAGAGGGTACCTAAGGAGATCATGCCGAGGGATGCCAGGGAAATACTTATGAGATAAAATCATAGCCCACACCTAATCCTGCTCCACGCACCAATGCCAGAAAAGCTTAGCAGCCACAGCCACTCCAAACAAAGAAGATTGTCGAAGTCCCAAGCCGCCATACTGCTTAGGACTACACACCTCTTCCCACTTGACCAGGCTCCACTTGGAGGTCGAAAAGCATCCAGCCCATAAAAACCGTCGCTCAAGAGAGTCCAACTCCTTAAGAAACCCAACCGGAGCCACTTGAAGCATACACCTGTAAACAGGGAGTGCTTGCACAACTGATTTAAGAAGCTGAACCCGCCCAACAAAGGACAGCCATCTATGAGTCCAGTGATTGACTTTCACCCGCAACTTATCAATGATATTCTGCCAAGAACCCTTGGGAAGACGACCAATAGAAATAGGGATGCCTAAATACATAAAAGGGAGAACTCCTATCTGGAACCTCAAAATGTTAGCAATTCTTCTCTGGATGGGGGCAGGCGTATTGAAGAAGAAGATGGAAGATTTGTCCTCATTAATCAATTTCCCCGACGCCACCAAGTAAACATCCAGCAACTGTCTCAAAAAGGTAGCTTCCTTGACAATAGCCATCCCCATCAAGGCAGTATCATCAACAAACTGCAAATGAGACTGTGGAGGCAAGTCTCCACCCCAATGCCAACCCTGAATGTTGCCAGCCCCAACATTTCTTTTCAACAAACGCCCAAGACCTTCAGCAAAAAGAAGAAATAGGTACGGGGATAGGGGATCCCCTTGGCGAAGATGTCGAGACGCCCCAAAAAGCTCAGAGTGATCTCCATTTATCAGTACCGAAAAAGATATTGACGTAACACAACTCATAACCCATTGGATCCAATCAGCACAAAATCCAAAAGCACCAAGGATCTTCCGAAGGAAGGACCATCTAACCCTATCATAGGCCTTAGCCATATCTAATTTGATAAACATAGTCTTCTCTTGTGAACTAGCCATGGAGTGGATGGTCTCAGTAGCAATAACAACCCCATCCAAAATTTGTCGACCAGCGACAAACCCACTTTGTTCCTCTGAGATCAACACTTTAAGCCACTTCTTCAATCTCTCAGCCATTAACTTCGCAATAATCTTATAAGCCACATTGCAAAGGGAAATAGGCCTGAACTGAGTTAACCTATCCGCACCTTCACACTTAGGGATGAGAGCAATGAAAGTGGAATTAAGAGCACGCAACATCTGCTTGTTCCTCTGGGATTCCTGAACAACTGCTAGAAGGTCCAACTTTATGATTTCCCAGAACTCTTGGAAGAACTCTATTGGGAAACCATCCGGGCCAGGGGATTTTCCCCTCTTAATCTGAAACTCAATCTCCTCCAGCTCCTCTAGAGAAATCTCCCTCATCAGATCCTCATTCGCTTCCCTGGAGACCAACTGAGGGATACACGAAAGAACCTGTTCCTCCTCGACCGAACCCCCACGAGAGTCCTCTTTGAAAAGAGCAGCGAAATACTGTGATGCCTCAGTCACGATGTCTTGGAACGAGACAACACGATCCCCTCTGTCATTAACTAACATAGAGATAGCGTTACCATGCCTCCTGGCCTTCACAGAATTAAAGAAAAAAGCAATATTTTTGTCCCCTTCCTGCAACCAGTCAATCCGAGCCTTTTGCTTCCAATATATCTCCTCCCGTAACTCACATTCCTTGACCACCTTCAATGTTCTAGCCTCTTCTTTCAAAAGATCCTCTGTAACCCCATTATCTCGAATCAATCTTGTAACAGTGTTTAGCTCTTCTTGGGCAGTGACCTTATCATGAAAAATATTACCAAAACACCGACGATTCCACCTTTTAAGCTGATACTTGATAAATTGAAGAAGCTTAACAAAGGTATACATTGCAGTACCAAAAGCAGGTCTTCCAACCCTCCACCACACACTTACCTGGTCAAAAAGAGTAGAGTCCCATAACCACATAAGCTGGAATTTGAAGGAAGGGGAACGAGGAGCGCGAGTCGAGATGATGCTAAGCTTGATAGGCCAGTGGTCCAAGCCCCTCCAATCCATAATTTCAGAGGAGGTTGACCATAAGTCACCAACCCAATAACAGAAGACCAAGAACCGATCAAGCCTCTCAGCAACACAGTCTTCGCCAGTTCGCCTATTATTCCAAGTAAAACGACCATTACTGGGCTGGACATCAATAAGATTAAGATCAGAAATGCTATCCCTAAGAAGCAGAGCAGAAGGTTCCAATCGAAAAATTCCCCCCATTTCTTAGACAACTCCACAATAGCGTTGAAATCCCCAGCTAGAATCCAAGGGTGGTAGGGGGCCAGGCTACGAACATATCGAAGATGAGACCAAAGAAGCTGCTTACCCTGATACTCAATAGGCGCATACACATTGGAGAGAAGAATACATTCTCCAGTCACATAGCAAGAAGCCACCAACGAAATAGCTGACCTAGAAGACATCCACCAGAGAGGACAGATCCTCTGTGGATTCCATAAGCAAGCCACCCCCCCGGAAGCACCATGAGCTCCAACACACTGACACTCGCCATACTTCCACAACTTAGGTACCATATTCACCATACTCTCTACAGAAAGCTTAGTTTCCTGAAGAAAAAAACCATCAGGAGATTGATTCCTAACCAAATCACGAACAACTTTTTGTCGGGGGCCACTGTTCAAGCCCCTTACATTCCAAGATATAACAATCATTTCTGAGAACACAAGAAGTGAGAATCCAGGGTCTTAACTGCCCCTGACTCCACCAAAGTCTCCCCAGTTGATTTAATCTTTTCTAAATCCTTTTTCCTACCCAGCTTGGGATTCTTCTCACCAACCCCTTTCTTTGGATCCTTTTGCAGAATACCCATGCGAGAAGAGGAGTTGGAGCTTTTTCCTGCTTCCACACCAGCCTTTAAAGGCAAAGGAGAACCCTCTCCCCCATTCGTCAGAGTCTCAAGCACAAGATCCTGTCCAACCGAAACAATCAACTGCTGATCCGTGTCCATCTGCCCAACACCCGAGTCCTGCACAACCTGAATAACCTCCGAAGGAGGCCCATTCTTTCCTGAACCCATAGTGCCTTAATCCAAGTTCAACAAACCCGGATTCACTTCCTGTTGGTTGAGATCATCCAACACCTCAAACCTGTTAAAAGAAGTATCATCCTGCCTCTCCCCCAGAGTCCTCTTTTTCCCTCGATTTCTATTACGAGCTTTGACAGGAATATATCCATCTTCTACACTACCATCACCTGGAATAGGCTCCTTCCCCTTATCAGCCCCTGGTGGATTGCGAGGATTATTGCCAGATTGGGGCCCAATAGGCTTAGCCCGAGGACATCTACACTGCAAGTGTCCATACTCATGACAAAATTGATACCAAAAAGGCAGAGTTTCATAGTCTATCTGTTGCACCCATGTATATGATCTTGCACTCACCTCCACCGAATCTGGCAATGGCATGCTTAAATCAAGTTCAACACAGATACGGGAAAAAGTCATTACCTTTTTAAACTGCGTTTGTTGTGAAGACCCAATTGGTTTACCGAGCATTGAAGCCACCAAACGTAGGACATCCTCTCGCCAACATTCGACAGGAAACCATGGCAGACGAACCCACACCGGAACCCTGTTTGGGAGCTCCTCAGTCGGATTGAAACCTGCATGCCACAGCTTCATAAATAAGCCCACTTGTTATAGAAATAGGGACCTCCCTCAAAAACCCTATTCCGATCAGCCATGCAATCAAATGAAACCATAAAGTAATTATTAGCTAGGAGTCTGATCTCCATTTCTCCTTCTGGGAACCAAGTCCTCTGAGCCCAAGATTCCAAAAATTGCAACGAGACCCTTAAACCCATAAACTTACAATAAAAGGAGTGTTTCGAATAATAATCAATATCATCTGCCAGCAACTCCATCGGAATAACCAGTTTCGGTCTCTCCTTACATCTTTCCAAACACTCATTAATTTTTGAAATTCTAGGTCCTCCAAACAATCCAGAACTATTCATCTCTTGACCCGGCGTAAACAAATTATTATCAAAAACCTTAGCACCCTGTTCCAAGGGTTTCGATCCAAAAGCTAATCGGAAATCCATCTTGGGGCTAATCCCAGATGACTCCCCTCGTGACATGACTCAGAACAATATCCAACTCGGGCATGCAAGCCACCAAAACAAGAAATAGGAGGAGGACACTCACGTGAGGATCACCTCTATACCCCTCCAGCTTCACCCACCACCCTCCAAAGCGCACAAGTTTCCGCTTCAAACTGAACCACCAGACCCCCACGTAGGAAATCACAAAGCCACGGAGAGGGGCAGCGTACCAAACCCCACACAACACCCAACAGCCTCCGCCCCACCCGAGCCAAGCAGAAAAAGTGAACCCACCCAAGCGACAGCACACAAAGATCCGCCCGGATGCCACCACACACGGCAGATACAAGCCTGAAACAGCCAGCACAAACCCTACACCCACCTTCGCGTGCCAAGGGAACCAGCAACAAAAGGTAGAAGAAAGCCACACACCCCCCAGAACGCAAGAAAAGACCCCGCCACGACGCACCAGCAAGATCACACGAAGAGCGAGCTAGGGCACGGACGCCCTAGCTCGACCTGCACAGCTCGACATCGCCATCCAGCCAAAAAAACCATCTCTCATATTAATATATATTACTATTATATTAAATATATATTATATTAATTATATTTTGTATTATATCAAAATATACTTATTATTAATTATTAATTATAATAATTTTATACATATTTAATAATTTTGCTAAAGAATATAATATCTAATTATAATAAGTTGAATAATTATATTATTTAGTATGTAAAATATAGCTAACATATACTTAACTATATTGTAGAATATTAAAACCTAGCTAAATGGCGCCAAAATTTTGAACTTAATTAACATATTGTAAAAGCTAACAAAACCAGGTTGTAGCTCGTCAAATTGGAGAAGTGAAAGGTCAATGCCAGCGCAGAGGTAGAGTTTGGAGTAGTGAAAACAAGGTCAATGCCAGCGTCGAGGAAGAGTTTGGAGGAGTGAAAACAAGGTCAATACCAGCGCCGAGGAAGAGTTTGGAGTTAAAACAAGGTCAATACCAGTGCCAACGAAGAGTTTGGAGGAGTGAAAACAAGGTCAATATCAGTGCCGAGGAAGAGTTTGGAGGAGTGAAAACAAGGTCAATACCAGCGCCGAGGACGAGCTTGAGGGCACTCACAAAAAATCGACAACCAAGGGGCAATGAGTACTGTAAGTTTGGCACCCCCATTCTCTTTAACCTTCAATTTTCATTGCTAGTTTCCAAAGATCTTCTCGTACATTGGCACCCCCATTCTCGTAATATGGTATAAGATAAGATAGAAAAAATAAAATAGCTTATACATAACATATCCACCTACAATCCCATTCAAGCATTTTAATTAATTCCTTGAATTAAACCTAAAACAAGAATCATACACACCACAACAGTGAGATGAAATGAAACAACCCTTGATCATTTTATTCAAAATTCAGATATGCTTGTACAATGGAGGGACATGAGTTTGAATTAATCATATCAATTCAAATGCCAGTACTGTCATAAAACATCAAATCCCCATGAATTCAAAACCTACTACAGAATGACTCAAAACCTAAATTGCATTTTTCCTAAAACCATCAGTCTTTACAATTTTCTCTACAACTTTATCTAGACTCGACCAAAAATATCTAACTTGCTAACCTGTACTTCTGGCCTTGAAATCCTTCTTATAGAAAAAGGAGGAGCAAACAAGCATCGGGCCAGAAAGCACATGTGTCACCAACCAATTGGACCGCCTTGTACTCTTCATCAGTTGGCCAATCAAAATTGATCACCTCATTCACCTTGACACTATAAGGTTTGTACTTAATCTGCCACCTGATTCGGCTTCTCTTTCAAAAGACTCCAAGAATGAGTCGGTGCTAATGATTTTGTCCATACGTACCTCACCAACAAATCATAACTGAAAGTTACCCTATTTTTTAGGGTTTTGTAGTCCAAACATGATATAAAGTGGCTCTTACACTTTTTTATTACTGTAGCTTGTGTAAGAGGCCCCATGGATACTGTTGTAATTGTAGGATGCATGAATAGGGCGTAGGTTTCAAAAAAACATGTATGGGAGATCTGATTTTATGAATTTTTATCCATGTGCACCTAATGGGTTGTTTCAACACTAAATATAAATGATATACATACACACACACACATATATATATGTATATGTATTTTTTAAATGTAAATGTAAATGCAATTACTAGATGCTCTCCTAGAACAATAAATGCAACATATCATTAAAGAAATCTATATCTATGTATATAAATGTGTATTTCTAAATGCAAGTGTAAATGCAAAGAGCATATGGTTTTGTAGTGTTATAGATACAACATATCCATAAATTAATGTAATTGAAATTCTAAAGTCTTCAACACATATAATATGAAATCGATCAAACTATTAAACTACATGAGAAATAAATGAAAACAGTAAATGCATATGTATGTGTATTTGTAAATGTAAGTGTAAAATAAATAAGAATAATGAAAATTATAAAAGAATACAAAGAAAGGTCTCCTCCCTTCTTGGTAGTGATAACCTCCTCCACACACAACCCTTAAAAATTATGAATAGAGGAATATAATCTTTGAAGAACTCAAAGTTGATTCTCTCCTACTTGATGCAATTAGTCATTTTATCCTTACAAACATTTATAGTGATTACTAGAGGCACATAGACCAATTCTTCATAATAGAAGAATTTATTCATACTTTTCCAATGATGGCATTATGAGAAAACCTTAGGTTAAATGAATAATTCCTAGCTAAGTTCTTTAAATCATGTCCAACCGTATAAGAGAAGACCGCTACTATGTGTACCTAGATACCATGGAAAAAGGCTAGTCTTTGGGCTCTTTCATCAATCATCCTACCTTAAAACATACCAAAAATCTCCTAGCAATTAGACATAGGAAGATTTAATATGACTTAAAAAAAAATTATTGCCAAAGCGTAAACTTATGATGACTTAACAGGCCTAGTACACACTCCCTCCCCATTAACCACTTAGACATATGGAAATTAAATGTAAATTTGCTGCTATTTTTAGTCATGTAGGTGTCCAATAAACCACTTGGTGGTGTTTCCCTTCAAGTTTATTTACTTGAATGAAGAGAAAAGTCCCTTTGATTACAATTAGAGAATACATTTGAGGCCCCGTTGTGTAATTGTGGACCATAGTCACATTTAACACTTGTTACAAAGTTTGGGAGTTAAAACGTTAAGTAGATTTTGATTTGTGATGGACACATTTGGATGGTAGTAACAATAGCTTCAATCTATCAAGACTTGATTACCTTATAACCTGTGAAATTCTAGTATGAAATGATAGATTAATCATAATGTCACCTTGGGATCACACCACCATGAAAGCACTTCATCCAACATCCTTATGAGTGCAGGTATCACCAAATAGGTATTTGTCAGACTGGCTCTTCCTCAAGCTTAGGAAATTCGTAGAAGAGAAGAGGAGCGAGACATGTACATGTCCGAAAGTGGAGATCAACTAGAGGTCAAAATATTAGAAGAAAATTTTATAAACGCATGGAATTTTTTCTTACTGAAGGGGGGTCATGTTCTCATGATGATGAGAGCATAGGCGACGTCGAGGTGCCCTTGAGGTACAAACATCTACGAAAACAATGGGTACCTAAGGAACTTCCTTCAATAAACACTGATTTTTGTGTCAATGAGAGGATATATCGCATAACACCATCGTCATTACATGGTTTGGGCCTATTTTGACGATGGACAACATAAAGGTCTGTTACAAAAAAGTTACTGAATTGATGGAGTATGTTGGACCTTGTTACAGTTACAAAGATTGGATGCAACTAGTTCGATATACAC
>VDFB02062658.1:89844-130532 GCA_007258455.2 Sequoia sempervirens
ATGGAGTCATGGCTAAATGCCTAAGATTCTTGACTAGGAAAACATAATCTTCCATTGCATTCGTCACGCAGGTAAATAAACTCAATAAAGTTTATTTAAAATTGAATACTTGTACAATCTATTCAATATTAATTTCCACCATAAAGTAATTACATGCCTATTTGTTTTAAACATTCAAGCAATGATAATCTTTATGACATTGGAATGCATCTAGTGTGAGGGTGGAGTGACGATGCGGATGAAGGTCATGGTGTGCATCCGTGCTAGAGGCATGTAGGCGTGATCAACATGTTGAGCATGATCGGTACGGAAGATCGAGGGGAATATGATGGCCCCATCGGGGTAAGGGACCACTCTAAAGTTCTTTTAAACTGTTTAATTGTAATTGGTGTATTAATTAATGTAACCTTTTTTGTTTCAACTTTAGGGCATGTAGAGGGTGATCAACGTGTTGAGCATGATTAGGTTAGAGAAGATCAGGAACATGATGTGGCCCCATCGGGTAAAGAGGACCACCTCATGTTCTCTTAAACATATTTAATTTCAATTGGTGTATTAATTAATGTAACCTTTCGTGTTTCAACTGCAGATCAGGATTTAGAGGGTGTTCAACATGTTGAGCATGAGTCTATAACAAAAGTTCAGGAACATGATGTGGACCCATCAGGTAAAGAGAACCACTCTAATGTTCTTTTAATTAATCGAATACTTGTAACAATAATAATAAAACATATCGGTTTAACATTTCTTTCTTATTGCAAGTCCCTTGAAGCGGCGTCATGTCATGAGCAGTAGACTACGTACATTAAGATCATGGCAGAGGGTAGAACAACTAAAGGGGGACAGATATTGATTTAGAAAACAATACTCCACTTCACTTTATGTAGCTTTCAAAAAGAAACAAAAAGTGATTGTAATCATATCATGACAACCATATTTTTGATAATATGTAAAAACTGAAAGAATGAATATTATATGTTAATGAATGAATGTGAATATGTTAACTAATGAATGTTATATGTTATTAATGGATGAATGAATGATTAATGTTATATGATTGGGTATGGGGAATTGAGAGTGATGTGAGGGGGGGAGGGGCCAAATGAGCTTCCACCGTCACGTGGTTGGCCCTGTTAAGTAGAGAATATTAAACTATTCTCGAAACAAAGAGAAGCTCAATAAGGTAATGCATTTTTCAATATAAGAAATGCATCGTTTGAAGCATCAAATCAATATGCAGTCTGTATGTATGATCAGTCGTCAATCTCTCCAATGGTACATTTCCACGATTTTTTTTTTTTTAAATTGCTACTTCCTCGTAATTTCGACGACAACCACCGACGAATCAACAGAAAGGCTCGACGAAGTTGCTATAGCTACGACAAAGATTTCGTCATAACTCCTTGCCCATTTCGTCGCAATTTCAATGAGCTTTTGGCATTGCTACCACACCACTCCTTGCCCATTTCGTCGCAATTGCGATGAACTTTTAGTGTTCTTCCAACGGTACTCCTTGCTAATTTTGTCGCAAAGTCGACGAACTCTTGGTTTTGTTTCAACGCTACTACTTGAATATTTCATCGCACATTCGACGAACGTTTGGTGTTGTTTCGACACTACTCCTTGCCCATTTCGTCGAACTGGCGACGAACTTTTGGTGTAATTCGTCGGTGGATACACAAAGTTTTTGTCGATATTCCAATGAATGTCCGAAGCATTTTACGATGCCGTCGACCGACGATTATTTTCTATTAGTTTGACATTTAATTCATTGTCAGACATTCGACGAAAAAATAGCGACGAAAAGATTTTTTCCATTTTGTCGCTCTTCCGACAAAGATTGGTCGAGCAACCGACGAACGGCCGTCGAAAAATGGTGTCAAATTCAATAGTGGTATCATCTCGATCAAGCTCGATCTCTGTGAATGCTACCCTCGCCTCTATCACCATGACCCTCTACTGGTCTGTGGATGGCCCACTCTGAATACTCAGGGACCCACTCTGCTCTGGGTACCGTCTCATGATAGGCCTGTCAGTAGTAGTCTGCCTCTCGGATGGCGTCCCTATAGGGCCGAACTGACACTGTACCCTGCGAGGAGGAGGATGTCATGCTCTCTATCTGATGTCTGCTGCCTAACTCAGTGGTTGCCTGTAGCTCTGCAGCCTGTCTCTGCTGCACAGCCTGATCTCTCTCTGCTCTGAGCTGCTCTCTCTCAGCCCTCGCCTGGTCTCTCTCTGCTGTCACTGCCTAAACCTGGGCTTGTAGCTGCACAATCAGGGTGTCCCATGCATCTGCCTATCCTGCTGGCTGTATCTGTGGTTGCATGTGAGGCTGGTCCTCACCCTCAGCTCGTGGTAGTGGGACTGGCGGCTCCTGCTATTGATCCTGCATGTGAACATCCCTGTGACCTGGCAGGACTGGGGGCACAACTGGTGGATCCTGTCGAATATCAACCCTCAGTCCTTGCCCTCATCCTCTCCCTCTGCCCTTGACTTTGCGCGGATCTGGGTCCTCACCTGGAATAGTCAGCCGAAGTGGAGGTCGAAACCAGTCTCTGTAGGCTTGAGTGGTGCCTAGATCTACCAAACCCTGATCATAAGCCCATGGTCGGGCTACCAACTGCCTAAAATTGTCAACTGCCATTGGGGCAGGAATTAATATCCTTATGACACATGTGTCATATTGTGAGCAAAGATGGCTACATAGTCATCATCTGGCCGATCATGCGGCTCTCCGAACTGATGTTGTATGCGCCCAGGCAGATACCTCTCGATCATGGTATGCTCCCACCCCTGCATGTACTGGTCCTGGCGGTAATAAAACAACCGATCAGCATCATCAGCCCATCCAGGCCGACCAAGGTACGAATGCCAAGTGAAAACTAGCATCTCATCCAAGACCCACCTCCAGTAGGGGATCATGTGCTCACCAGTGTGTGTAAAGGACACACCACCTCTGTATCGTGCCATGAGGGCATCATCTGGCCCCATCGGAACTAGAACGACACATGGACGTAGCACAGAAATGTGCTCTCATGCCCAGACGTGAAGTAGAGTCACCCCTGCTCCCAGTGCTCTCTCGTCCATGTACATGTACTCGTGTAGGTCCCTATATAATGAGGCGAGAAGAACAGGCCCCCACACAAAACGAACTAGCCTGTCTCGGACCATCCGCTCCTAGCAGTGTCCCTAGCCGGGATTGAAATATTGCCCTCATTTGTCTGGGGCAACGAGACCAAAAATGATGGCTGCAATCACCCAGCAGTAGGGAGGTGACAGGATCTTGTGGCGCTCAAGCTCTATTTGCCCCTCGCAGAAGACAATCTCATCTGTAGCAAGCACTCGGAAGCAGGCCTCGCTTCCTTGTCCATATCAAAGATCTCCTGTCGGTCGTGGATTGACAATCGTAGAATGCACCAGACATCCTCTAGGGTGACGGTGACCTCACCCGTGGGAAGATGGAACGAAGATGTCTCGTTGTGCCATCTCTCCGCCAAGGCTGACAACATCCCTAAGTGAGTGTGAATCAGTGCCACGTATGCCATATGCAATATGATCTCTGTCACTCAGGTCCCACAAATACCCGACTAGGTCACGCAACCAGTGCTCCCGAGAGTAGAGCTCCCTAGGCCCGTCCTGCATGAAGGAAAATCGTCGTGTTAAAATTTTTGAAAAATTTCTAATCGGGAGCTCCAAAAAACTTCCCCAGTGACGCAGTTTGTGATGGCATTGCAATTTGATTTTATTCAAACTCTAATACTGGAGCCCAAAAAGAGCAAAACTCCACCGCCGCAGTGCACTTTTCCTTTCAGCGTCATAGTTTTTGTGAAAAGGGAAATGCCGCATCGCACTTTGTCAAGTTGGCCCGCCAAACCCGAGCTCAGCGTCAGAGTTTCTAAACTCTAAACTACACCGCGGCAGCGCTATTCAGTACTGAGCGGCGCTATATAGCATCGTTGAAGACAGACCAACTCTCTAAGGCATTAAATGAGGCATTAAATGAAAGACAAAGCTCGTGTAAGGACCACTTACTGGTGCCTTGATGCCAGGTGACCGCTAGTACGTCTGAACTCGGTCTGAAATGTGTAGGGGAAGCTGTCATTGTGCCATGTCGTTAGGAGGTTTGCGCTCAAATCTCAAGGTTGCTAGCAGAGGTGTGTGAAAATGACTTGAAAGTAAATGCTTGGGCCCCTTTTAAGCTTAAAAATTAGGGTTTTTTTAACCCTGTTTGGCTGTTCTGTTGGGGTTATGGACCCCCGAACCTGTTTTTGTCTGGTTGAGGCTTGTTTTTCATTGTTTTATTGCATTTAGACACGTTTTTAGCCTCCCGGAGCCCTTTCGGACTTATTGGGCACTTTGTCATCTTTTTTTGTGAGATCACCCAAAAAATTAAAATTGCGTCCGATCTCTCGAGGGGGCATCATGATGGCATGTTTTCTCCCGCTATGCAGCAGTGGGGCAAGTTTTTAAATATCAAAAAAAATTGGCTTTGATCGAGATAGTTTATTCTTTGAACCAACGCAACAAGTGCATTGCTTCAAAGAGGGGCAAAATGTAGACACGTAAAATATACTGATTGATATTGTGCATCTGATGCTGACTTACTAACATCGTTTCTTCTTAAATCATCCCTTGGTCTAACCATTTAATCAAATTCCCCTATCTGATTAAATTCATCAATATTCCTCTCTTAATTAAATAAATCATTTTATCTAATCAAATCATCTCTTATGTTAATTAAATCAATCCATCTGATCTAATTATCCCTATTTAATTAAATAATCAATTTATTTGATTAAATCTCTAAAGTCTATCCATTAAATTAAATAAATTAAACCTTATTTGATTTAATCTAACACCATCTCTTTTAATTAAATAAATCAAAATCATTATTTAATTAATCTCTTGACATATTCCTCTCTTATTTTATTTAAATAAACCCATAAATCTGAGTCAAATAGGTCACATCATCTAACCTCTCTCATTAAATTAATTGATCCTTGATTAATTTAATCTCATCTCATGTCACATCCTCTAGTTAATGCAAGTTGCACATAAAAATAGATTTAATTCATTTATTAAATCTCTATTTTCCTCACAAGGCATCTTTTGGAATATTCTCTCAATTTGAATTCAAAAATTCCAAGTCAACATGTACATCCAACAAGGCAATAAATTCATCTTACATGTCCTTTTCCTTGAGCCAAGTGGCATTTATTGCATTTTCCCTTCCCTCTTGCATGTCATTTCAACAAATTTGAAATTCAAAATTATGCATTTATTGGCACATCCTTCATCCATTCATAGTTTGACAAGTGGCATCATATCATTGGATAAATGTTAGTCCCACATTGCTCAAATTTGGACATTCATCCATCTTGAAATTCTATAAATAAAGAGCTCATATCCTCATTTCATCATCCACAATCCATGCAAAGTTATTATGCTAAAATATTTAGCCACTTTCATCAATTATCATTGAGTCATAGCTAGGTTTTTTTGCATATTTTGGCTTGGAGTACTCACCATTTTTCATCAGAGTGGATCAATCTTCATCAACATATCGAATTTGCATCATAGGAATTGGGAAAGGGTCAATTTTCACATCAAATTGGCACCAATTCCCCCATGGGATCATGAGTTTGCACATCTAATTAGGATTGTATCTTGTTTTTGTCATTTGCGTTGTGTTCTTCAATATTTTCTTCCTAATTTGAATGTTGTAAATGGATTTTATGAGGAATCCTTGTTTTAAGCTTGCAATTCTTTGTTTAACTTGTTTACTCATGTTGTTTTGCAGGTACTAGGAAAACAGTTCGCATAAGTGTTAATATAAATATAATAGATTAAGTGTTTTTTTATCTTAACACCTAATAGTGAGAGTTCATTTTGATACCTGGTTGTGATATATATGTATACGAAGGAAAATAGGAGCATAATAACGCTATTCTAGAAAGCATAAAATGGTAAGAAAATGGATATATATGCACCTACAAAGATTAGGAACCACTGGATTCAATTTGACCTGACTATTTGGATAGGTTACAAACCAAATTTTATTAGTTTTGAAGCTCAATATGTTCTAAAAGGAAGTGTTGTGCCCAAGTTGGAGGAGAATTCCTTGATGTCTTGAGAGTTGTAATAGATAAATGTATGATTAGAACATAGTATGGAAAACTCTTATGAATATGAGTAGAGAAGAAGGTAAAATAATAAAATGTATGTCAAACTGAGAACTCTAGTCCTTCAAGTTGAAGGATAATTCCTCTCGTACACCCAAGTTGGAGAATTCTTGTCTTGTACATAGGTCTAGCCCCAACTTGGAGGAGACTTTTGTGTAAGGAAGCAAGGTGTTAGAGTATATAATTATAACTCTTTATGTATTCTTGTAAATGTATATTGAAATCCACTAAATGATAAAATTTAAAAGTATATTGTTTAATTTTGTGACATTTTATTCCTAAACATCGGCAAGAAAATATACAATACCAATAATTACAATGCATAAAACTACGTCAAAAATAAGCATATGTCAAAGCTAGTTATATGGGTTCCATTATAATGATAGTAAGTCTATTCATCTTGTGGTGTATATTTTTTGGTATTTCTCAACCAGGTACACATACAACAATCAAATACTAACTTCATCAGTTAGTCAAATTGCTTTGTTTAATTAGAAAGGATATTTTTGTAATTTTGTTTGTTAATGTGTGATGTATCACCATTGGTTGTGGTCATAAATCAAATTACATAGATGAAAACATTTAAAATCTTAGATGTCTTTTTTTTTTTTTTTTTTTTTTAACTGATTTAACATTCAACTACTTAAATTTGTCATGAAACCACTTTACTCTAGCATATTGTTTAAGAAGGAAAAGCTCGTTCATGCTTTACAAATATTACTCTAAATCAATATATAGCTCAAAAAATAATTGGTTTTTTCTAAAGAATAGTTGGTTTTCCTTTATAAGATCCAAGATAATGTTGCAACAAGGTTAATGATATCATTGTTTGCACTAAGAGACCCTTTTCATTTAAGTGAAATTCTCCATAATATATAGCTTGTAAATGGAGCTAATTTTCTATAACTCAAGAATGTAAATGGTAGTTTATTACTTTGCATTCAAATAATTTTATCCTCAATTTTAAATTTTTCTAGTCAGTTAAGTCTTCTAATACATGTTTAAAGAAAAGAAAACAAGAATAAAGTAATTTAAATATGTTATTGATTCAAATCAATAAAAAGTATAATTTTATTCTCAAACAATCTTCTCCTTAATTTCAACCTTTTTATAGTAGGTTTAGTCCTAGGGTATTCACTTCTAAAGTAATACTTTATCATGTGCATGCATATTGAGCTTTTTACATAACTAAAATGTGATGCAATATATCACTTCAAAATTAGGGAAAAGTGGATAATTTAATTAATGTGACAAAAGTAGCTATTGGGGGTGAGAAGGTATGCTTGGAAAGGAGATGGGTGTTTATAAGTCACATTCCAAATTCTTTACAAACCACTTTGCACAACTTAATAACAGGAAATTGTGTTCATTATCTTGTATTTTGCTACATCACATAGTCTCAAGTATTTTTCCAAATTTTTATAATCCATTTCTTAATCACAACTCTAACGTCATTAACAAAAGAAACAATGGTCACTCTAAGATTGTGCAAGTTCATTACAATCCTACCCAAGTTTCCTAAAACTAATTATTGGACACCTTTTGGTAATGTTGTGATGTTGAACAATTGGAATACTGAGGGGGAGGGGGTAAGGGGGTGAATTAGTATTCACTAAAATTCATTAACATCATCAACTTTAAACATTCATTCAATGCATCACATTAAACTTGTAGTAATGGAAAGGAACGTAGAAAGCATGCATCACGTCAAAGAACACAAGAATGCCAGATTTATGTAGAAAACCCAAAAAGGGAAAAATCACAGTGAGGATTAGCTTACAATATATTATAACTTATTATAATATAATATAGAATGGCTCATGTTGTTAGGTGGACTCACTATCTAGAGGACTCACTGTCCAGAGAAAAGAAGAAATGGCTCACTGCCAAGATAGAAAAGAAGGTGGCTCACTACTAGACATTGAAATAATTACAATGCATCTACAGCATGTTGAAAACAATTCCAATTAGGCTTTGTAAACTAATCTAACACACTTCATGCGTCACATCTATCATACTCTACACTATCACATTCACACACTTATCATCCATCCTTCACACTCTTTAACACCTATATGCATTGCATCCACAAACATCTACAACATCAATTAGGTCGGCCTAATTAGATGAAACGTGTAATACAACATGTTGACTCAAGATCTAACCATACATGCCTCGCAAAATAAACCAAAAATTGTAGAAAATCAAAATAGGTCAGTATGGACCCATAATTACTCTCATAAGTTTTATCCAAAATTACTTTAACTCCACACAACCCAAAACCCTTTAGGCTAGCACCACTGCTGAAGCAACAATGGAATGAGCCAACTGCTCATCCACATTTCAGCACACAGACCTCCAAACTACTTGCCACTTGGAACAAAAACACTTTTGACATTAGTAAACACTCCCTCAAAATTGCATAGCAAGACATTCATCTGCGGTGGAATGTGAAGCATTCTTATCATGTAAATTGTTATAGTAACACTGTCACTATCAAGTCTGATATTCTGTCAACAATATCTTCAACTACGAAGGGATTCAAGAAATGATACTTTGGGTTTAGATTCCTCCTACATGCAGCATAATTACCTCAGAATTGCATGATAATATTTTTCATGGAGGAGCAATGTGGAACACAAAATAGGTTCTTTGAACACTAAAAACTACATTCTAGACAAGCAATTTATCTGAGACATTTGGTCTACTTTAGACCAACACTCCTTCAACTATGAAATGGGTTGAAATCACTAACAACACCATATCCAATTATTCTCATCAAACATGAGCTATACAATAATGTAGACATCACAATAATATTGACATCAATGATAACACCATAGCAACATCATCTTTCATGCATCCACCAATCTTCTCAATGGAAAACAAACTTCCAAAAATCTCCCCCTTTGTCATTGATGGCAACTCATTCTCAAAAACTCTCAAACTACTCCCCTTTTGACATCAAGGGAAAAGGGCCCTTAATATCAAGCTTTGCAAACTACTTCAACTATTCTCCCCCTTATTGTTTCACTCCTAAACTCAACACTTCCAAAATGTTGTAGATATATATATGTACACATTAGAATACTCCCCCCCCCCTTATAGTGTTATCCATCATAAATGATAAAAAAATATACTGCAACATTCTCTAATACTTTCACTTATGTACAAAGAAATCTAAAAATGCATAAATAAAATAGAAATATACACAATCAACTAGAGGAGGGTAAAATACCCTTGTAGGACACCTTCAATTTTGTAAGGTGTGCCTCTCAGTCCTTTCCAACTTCCCAATCCTTCTTGGCAAAGGCAAGCATGCAATACTGACTCTCAAGTTGCATATGGAGATCTCCTTCATTCGATGAACTGGCTATTGAGTTCTTCTATGTCAACTAAACTCTACATTGGCTAATACACCAATCAAGGAGGTAGGCCTTGCACTTACCAAATCCCTAAGTTGACAATACTGCATAATCAACTTTATCCAATTTAATAGATTTCTTCTAGATGTTTTGAGTGTATTATTTATTCAACTTTATCCATTCTAATGTTCAATTTACAAGAAATATAAATTTTATTTATTGGTAGATATTTATTTGTGGGAATGAGGAAGCTTAAAAAATATTGGATCTTTTTTGGCTTTTTATTCTGGTCCTCATCTTCCTATAATTCACGCTATCTTTTCCTTCTAGTCACTCAAGTCTTCTTTGACGTTTGTGATTGATGATGTAAGTGGTGATGTCATTTTGTACTCTCTTGATAAGATGAAATTTTGTATTTTGAATTATATTTTAATAATAAAAAGGTTACTAGTCGTCCTTGATATCTTCATCATAAAAGGGATACGTTTGAATCTAAATAATATAAGATAATATATATTATTGTGGTCCAAATTGGTAAGAACAAATTTGTATTTTTTCTAACAATATTAAAATAAAGCATTCTATTAGTTCGGAATAATCAATTAAATTGTGATATTGTTATTAGGATTCAATCGTGTAGTTTTATAAGTCAAACTCATTGACCCATGTTTCATGAGTAGTGGTTCACAAGAACCCATCTCTCACAATAATGAATGGTTCACTCAGCACCCATTGCATCTAGGTGATGCTCACAAAGGTGAAGCACGAGGTCTTCCCTGGAGGTCACCCATCCTAGTACTACTCCAGCTCAAGTGCACTTAACCATATATTTTTTCCTCAAGGTTAAGCCCACTTAGCTTGCAACCCCATTTGCAAAACCTTCAATTAAAAATAATGATAAAAGAATTTTTTTTTACATCAATGAGTTGGTATTAATATTGAAATAAATATAATATTTAATTTGATAATTTATGATATAATTTTGATGTGCTAATTATTAAAAATTGATTGACATTAGTTTTGAATTCTCTTTAAATTGATTATTCTTCCTTTATGTTGACTTACATATTTACAAACTTGAACTTCACAAATGTGCACCTAAATTTGTGCATCAACTCAATTTGAGAAGCACACAAATGTGATCTAGCAAAATTTGTAGTCTCATAATTCACTTACCTCAGTCTTTGATGTTTGCTTTTTGCAAGGACAAACAATGTTTATAAACTCGTTTGGGAATATGTCAAATTGCAAGGGTCATTATCCCCTTGATCAAACTCCTAGTATTCTAGCTTTATGTCTCTAAGTGAATGGGTTTAGAACAATAAGCAAGTGTGTAATGGACCTAGGATGATGTTCTTTGAAGGTTTTTCCAATAAATACTACTTCAATGCTCTATCAATAAAACCCTAGCATGCTCCTTCATAATTCCTAGATAATTTTAAAGGAATGAATGAATGCCTTTAAATAAATAAACCAAGCACATAAATTATAATAGCACACACTAAGTCAACTCACAATGACTATGTTGGTGAGGTAAAAATTTAAAATTTGAGTTTTAAAATTCAAAGATTCAAATCTACACCCACTAATTTGATCGAGGGTGACATACACTAATTCTAAGGATTAAGAATGTAAATTTATCGAATGGTGATTGAATAGATCAAGATACTACATGGCATAAGACAATTTCACACATAACTAAATGCCACTTGTAAGTTAATTAATGTATGTACAACACTCTAACCAACACATATCCAAAACATAAGGGAAAAGGTCATGGGTATGCAATGTTCACGATTATATTTTGTATAGGTTCCAAGAAAACATATGAAACTAGGATAGTGAGATAGACTAGTTAGGATATGATCAATGTAGAGGGATACAAATTATAAATCAAGGAATTCTACTATTTGATCAAAAATATAGGAAAAGGTGATACGATATTGTGACATTAAGAAAGCTTTTATGGGTATAAAAGATATGGGAGAGATCATGGATTAGGAGAGAAATGATGGAAAATAAGGAATGCTAATAGAGCAACTAAGAAATAAGGTTTGGAACAACAAAAAGTAAATGAGAACCAAACAATGATAGAAATAGTCTAGCAAAGAATTAAAGTGATAGGAATATTCTAACACATAAAAATTAAAAGTGGAAATAATGAGAATCAAGTTCAACAAAATGTAACATAGAAAAAATATATTTTCTTTATTCTTAAAATTTTATTGTTATATTTTCTATGTTCTTAAAATATTGTTGTTAAGTGTTAATATAAATATAATAGATTAAGTGTTTTTTTTATCTCAACACCTAATAATGAGAGTTGATTTTGATACTTGGTTGTGATATATATGTATACAAAGGAAAATAGGAGCATAATAACACTAGTCTAGAAAGCATAAAATGGTAAGAAAATGGATATATATGCACCTACAAAGATTAGGAACCACTGGATTCAATTTGACCTGACTGTTTAGAGAGGTTACAATCCAAATTTTATTACTTTTGGAGCTCAATATGTTCTAAAAGGAAGCGTTGTGCCCAAGTTGGAGGAGAATTCCTTGATGTCTTGAGAGTTGTAATAGATAAATGTATGATTAGAACATAGTATGGAAAACTCTTATGAATATGAGTAGAGAAGAAGGTAAAATAGTAAAATGTATGTCAAATTGAGAACTCTAGTCCTTCAAGTTGAAGGATAATTCCTCTCGTACACCCAAGTTGGAGAATTCTTGTCTTGTACATAGGTCTAGGCCCAACTTAGAGGAGACTTTTGTGTAAGGAAGCAAGGTGTTAGAGTATACAATTATAATTCTTTATGTATTCTTGTAAATGTATATTGAAATCCACTAAATGATAAAATTTAAAAGTACATTGTTTAATTTTGTGACATTTTATTCCTAAACATAGACAAGAAAATATACAATACCAATAATTACAATGCATAAAACTACTTCGAAAATAAGTATATGTCCAAGCTAGTTATGGGTTGAACCATTATAATGATAGTAAGTCTATTCATCTTGTGGTGTATATTTTTTTTGGTATTTCTCAACCAAGTACACATACAACAATCAAATACTAACTTCATCAGTTAGTCACATTGCTTTGTTTAATTGGAAAGGATTTTGTTATAATTATGTATGTTAAAGCGTGATTTATCACCATTGGTTGTGGTCAGAAATCAAATTACATAGATGAAAACATTTAAAATCTTATGTCTTACTTTTTTTTTCTAATTTAACATTCAACTACTAAAATTTGTCATGCAACCACTTTACTCTAGCATATTGTTTAAGAAGGAAAAGCTCGTTCATGCTTTACAGATATTACTCTAAGTCAATATATAACTCAAAAAATAATTAGATTTTTCTCAAGAATAGTTGGTTTTCCTTTATAAGATCCAAGATAATCTTGTAACAAGGTTAATGATATCATTGATCGCACTAAGGGACGATTTCCATCTTAAGTGAAACTCTCCGTAATGAATAGCTTGTAAATGGAGCTAATTTTCTATAAATCAAGAATATAAATGATAGTTTATTATTTTGCATTCAAATAATTTTATCCTCAATTTTAAACTTTTCTAGTCAGTTAAGTCTGCCAATACATGTTTCAAGAAAAGAAAACAAGAATAAAGTAATTTAAATATGTCATTGATTCAAATCAATAAAAAGTATAATTTTATTCTCAAACAATCTTCTCCTAAATTTCAACCTTTTATAGTAGGTTTAGTCCTAGGGTATTCACTTCTAAAGTAATACCTTATCGCATGCATGCATATTGAGTTTTTTAAATAACTAAAATTTGATGCAATATATCACATCAAAATTAGGGAAAAGTGGATAATTTAATTAATGTGACAAAAGTAGCTATTGGGGGTGAGAGGGTATGCTTGGAAAGGAGATGGGTGTTTATAAGTCACATTCCAAATTCTTTACAAATCATTTTGCACAACTTAATAAGAGGAAATTTTGTTCATTATCTTGTATTTTGCTACATCACATAGTCTCAAGTATTTTTCCAAATTCTTATAATCCATTTCTTAATCCCAACTCTAACTTTGTTAACAAAAGAAACAATGGTCACTCTTAAGATTGTGCAAGTTCATTGTAGTCCTACCCAAGTTTCCTATAACTAATTATTGGACACCTTTTGGTAATGTTGCGATGTTGAACAATTGGAATACTGAGAGACGGGGGTGAATTAGTATTCACTAAAATTCATTAACTTCATCAACTTTAAACATTCATTCAATGCATCACATTAAACTTGTAGTAATGAAAAGGAACATAGAAAGCATGCATCACATCAAAGAACACAAGAATGTCAGATTTATGTGGAAAACCCAAAAAGGGGAAAACCACAGTGAGGATTAGCTCACAATATATTATAACTAATTATAAGATAATATAGAATGGCTCATTGTCAGGTGGACTCACTATCAGGTGGACTCACTATCTGGAGGACTCACTGTCCAGAGAATAGAAGAAATGGCTCACTACCAAGATACAAAAGAAGGTGGCTCACTGCTAGAGATTGAAATGATTACAATGCATCTATAACATGTCGAAGATAGTTCCAATTAGGATTTGTAAACTAATCTAACACACTTCATGCTTCACATCTATCATACTATGCACTATCACATGTGCATCACATTCACACACTTATCATCCTTCAGACTCTTTAACACCTATATGCATTACATCCACAAACACCTACAACATCAATTAGGTCGGCCTAATTAGATGAAATGTGTAATACAACAACATGTTGGCTCAAGATCCCACCATACACGCCTCACAAAATAAACCAAAAATTGTAGAAAATAAAAATAGGTCGATAGGGACCCATAATTACTCTTGTTAGTCTGATCCAAAATTACTTTAACTCCACATGACCCCAAACCCTTTAGGTCAACACTGCTGGTGAAGCAATAATGGAATGATCCAACTGTTCATCCACATTTCGGCACACAGACCTCCAAACCACTTGCCACTTGGAACAAAGACACTTCTAACATTAGTAAACACTCCCTCAAAATTGCATAGCAAGACATTCATCTGTGGTGATATGTAGAGCATTCTAATCATGTACTTTGTCATAGTAACACTGCCACTGCCAAGTCCAATATTCTATCAACAATATCTTCTACTGCGAAGGGCTTCAAGATATGAAACTTTGGCTTTAGATTCCTCCTACATGCAAACCTTTCAATACTCAATGGAAGTTTGTATGAATTGTTGAGTAACTAAGCAATGGGAAGAGACTCAAGAAATGAGATAATTGGGTGATGGGGACAAGCTCAGAGAATGTGGTAACCAAGCAATGGGGGCAAGCTTAGTTTGATATTAAATTAATCAATGGCAACAAACTCAAGATGAAGGTTGTGATTGTTGAAGTGGGAGAAGTTATGAAGGTGGACAAAGATGGGTGTTGTGTGTGTTTGCACTTGTAATATGTCCATGCCTAGTGTGGATCAATGTTGTCCTATATGCAAATGTGTAATGTGTATGTGTTCAAATATGTGATCGTGCACATGATTGTGTATGTGTTAATTGTGGCCAACAAGTCTTAGTCTCAATCTGAAGGAGTGGAGGATGCCTCCATTATAAATTGGGTTAACATGAATTGTGTATTGGTATGAGTTGAAGATGGGAAAAGTTGAGAAGGAAGTTAGAAATAAGACCAATGCATGTGTATACATGCAATATGTGTGTGTCTAGTGGTGGTCTAAGGATTGTGTTTTTTGCGTGTGAATTGGGAAAACAAGTATGCATTAATAGCAAGTTGCAAATCTCAATCCCAAGGAAATAGTATAGTGGATGCCACAATGATAAGAATTGGTAGACAAAGAATCTCTACTAATAGACTATATCTAAATTCTCCACACATATGCACCTCACCGTCACCCTCATGAAGCTAAGCACCTCCCTATGAGGGTGGTCAAATGGAGAAGCAAATCAAATACTTGGATTTGGCCTTCAAGCAAACATATCTACCTTCTAATAATGACTAGTGATATCTATCATGTCCTTTATAGTTCATGATTAATTCTAAAGTATGGTCTTGAATTATTATTGATGTCTAATAAGTGAATTCATAGTCTTGATACAAAAGGAATTGGATAACTTTGATTGGCATTGCCTTAGTGTGCCTATAAGTAGAATGTGGCAAAGAAAGTTGGAAGCATATAAAATCTCTTATGTAGAGGCTATAAGAAGAAAAAGGGGTTGAAGTGATCCTAGAATGATATTTAGATTATTGTTTAAGAATAAAAAGAATGGATATCAAACTATCTTGAGGAATTGACTTTATAAAGTTTAGAGGGATGTATAAGATATGTTAATAGTAAGATCACATATTGCCTTGTGTAAGTTGCTTCTATAAAATCCTACAAGAAGTCTAAGGCCTCTATAAGCCCCCTCAAAAAAGGCTAAATGAACTCAAATTGGACTAAGATCCCATGGTTGGTCAATCATTGTTAGTCAGGACACATAATCAATTTATGAGATCATTCAAACAATCCATGCCTCAACTAGTTTATAATGCTAGTGATAATCAATTTGAAGGTGTTCTATAAGATCTCAATTAATGAAGTTGATGTTTTGAGTGTCTAATTGATGTTTTGGCTAGAGACAAGATTTTGTGCCTCGAACTTAATTGTACCTTGAATATGTAACTTAGCCTTGAATCTTTGGGTGAAAGCAATTGTAAATAGGGAAACCATTTTAATCCTTAGTTTGTGTTGTTTTTTGGAGGTACTGCTATATGCTTTTCAAAGCTGATGCATAAGCTTGGTGACATGATCTCTTGATAGTAAACCATGGTGAGCTTCTTGTCCATAGTATTAAGCTCCGTATAAACAGCTTAAGATCTATATCTTTGGTTGAACCCTTGGAGGATGTCACAAGATTGGCAAAGAGCCCACAAGCTAGGAATTGTTGCAAATAGGTTTGTCAAACAGTTGTAGCTTAGGCCAAGGGATGTCAAATTTATTTGCCATCAATGTCAAGATGACTTAGCCTTTATCCAAACCAATAGTACAATTACCTACTAACACCCTTAGGATTGCCTCCTTGAAAGTGCACAAGCCATTGGATGAGAAATGATTAGGCAATCCACACAAGTCTAAGAGTCGAATAGTAAAATTAGGAATTGTAGGAAACACATGATGCACATGAGATGCAATGGTCAATGCAATCCCAAGTGCTCATAAGTTCTAGCACCATCCCAAGAGTGCATTGGTATGACACATTGCCTTGCTTATATGTATAAAAGAGTGGCCCACCATCAATGATGTTGACTCTCTTAAGCAATGGCACAACAACAAACAGACACCTCTTGGAAAACCTTCAAGAGGTTGAATGAGTCATAGATTGAATCAAGATTGAATGGTTGATGTAATACGATGAGCTCAAAAGCTCGAACAACACCTTGAGAGTGCAAGAGCATGCAATATAGCACCTCGCTGATATCAAGCAATACTATGCACTTTACCCCTTTAAACCCATGGTTTTGACCTTAGCAACAATGAGATTATCAAGAGTGTGAGCTCACTCTATCAAACAAAAGGAGTGGGGTCGACCATCTCGTTGATTTGTAAACCCATGACCAATCACACAACTACTTTCACATATTCGTGTTGACATCTTGCAAGTGTGAAGGCCCTATGATTGAGATGGATCGAATGATTGACACAATCCTAAAGGCTTGTAGATTCTAACAACACTTAGGGAGTGTGGGAGCCCTTGGATTAGATTTGATCCAACAATGACGAAACCCTGGAGAAGTGAAAAGATTTGACAATGTTCAAGATTGGAAGGGTCGTTGGATTTAGAATGGGATTAATGGTCCCAATGCTCTCTGCCATATGGTATCATATTATCTGCTCCCAAAGTTTACATGTAATGCTTGAGCCTGGCCAAACTTGAAAGTCATTTATACTTATAACCCAAAAATGAAAACATGATGAAGACACATTCATCCCATGAATAACTGAGATCAAAGCTAATGTCAGACCCAAAAACCCCAGCAACATTAGAGTAAAGAAAAGCCTAGTTGACTTACAGATGGAAGCTATGGCTATCATAAGATCACATTGTTCTCATTTAGATATTGTATATAGTAGCTTAATGATTAGTTTAAAAAAAAGTTGTAAAAATGGTAGGGGTCTAATTTCTTGCAGCCCTATTTGGGATGTTAGACTGTTACTCATCTATCTGTTTCTCGTATATAAGTTAACCTTAAGTTACTTGCAATACAAGGACAATTTCAAAATTTCTCCTCGAGGAAACTGCTAAAAATAGGTTAGTTGGACGGTATACCTAAAATGGAACCATATTGAATAGTGCGGTCAGAATAAAAAGATGTAATTTGTTGTTACAAACTCGTAGAACAAAAATCAGTTTATCCTTATATTTCTATAAAACAATAGCATATACACAGGTTGTCATGTTGTGAACTTATGGCAACATAACCTCATGTTAATTTTTTTGTATTTGGTTTCTCGCATACAATACCCTCTACAATCTCCTTGTCCTTTTTAAAATTAATATTCGCAGTGATTAGGCATAAGTGGTACAGAGACCACAAAAATGTATATCATATTGGAATAGAAATAATATGCAAGAAGACTTTTTTTTAGATTGCAGGAATCAAAATCAGGTAACCGCCTGTTGATGTGACTTTTGTGACCGCACCAATCAGCAGAACAAAGTAATCCGAAGGTCACTCCATTCTCTCTTGATCAAAGAATTTTGTGCACTAAGATTGCAAGAAAGATTGCACGTTCAACTCCAAGGTTTCAAAATGCTTTGGAATACCCTTAGTCGGTTCGTTGTGAATTGTTGTTTACACAAGGGGACTTACACAATTGTTTAGGATGTTTGCAATTAACAGCAGGATAATGATTTGAAGGGAATTCTTGCGCGAATGATTTGGCAATGAGGTATGTTTTCCTAAAACTAACCAGAATTGAACTGAATTGAATGGCTGTAGAGATTAGAAAATATATGTCCTAGTCTAAATGCAAGATGTATGGAGCTTGACTTCAACAGACTTCAACCGGATTCTACCTTGCCTCACGTTGGACAACTTCAGCAAAATTGATGCAATCTTCAAGGGAGTAACAGAAGATATTTAGATTATAATTCAGCATACATATACCATTAGAATGACGCATACAAGCATACGAATCACAATTGAAGTTAAGTTTGAAATGATTTCCAGTCGACCACGCAAGGCAAACTTGTCATCAGCAAGTTGCTAGTGGTATGGATTAAACGAAGCTACCTCAATCAAACACCACAAATCCACAGTTAACTACTTGCATGAAGATGAAGAATTACTCTAACTTAAATCCTACTTGAAGTCGAAGGATGAAGAAACCTCACTAACTGCTCTTAACAAAAGACACATTCACCAATCAATGAAACTCTTTTATTATAATAGTCTTCATAACAATTCTTTACAAAATTCTCAAAGGGAGAATCTTCCTTCTCCTTCAAACAATGCAATGAAACTATTCTAACTCTAACTGTCCCTCTATGCTCTATCAAAATGTCTATTCTCTAGTCTAATCCTCTAATAATGTACAAATGAGGGGGGGACCCCTTTATATAGTTGGCCAATCTCAATGGATGGTTCAGATCAAATTACAATGGATAGCTCGGATCGAGCCACATAAACCCTAGACTAGATTCTGCCCTAAAAATTGCCAGAAGGTGGAGGAGTGGCGTAATTAATGAGTACAAAGATAGCAGATTCCTCCTCTGACCACCATGGGCAACTAATGCCCACTATTCTTCCAGAAGATTCTCGTCTAGGACCTTGTTCCCATTGTTCTTCTCTCTGACCGCGTAAGCAACAAACTGGGTCAGCACCGCATCAACTTCCTGTTCATAGATTGCGGAGTAAGGTTGAGCTAATACTCGAGGATAGCAATCCTCTGCTCCTACCAGTCACAAGATTTTCTCCAACTCTCAATGGATTCCTATGTGCTCTGAATGATGGCCAAGAACGTAGAGATATTCTCAAAGTCCAGTTGATCAAACACACATCTCAGAGAAGAAAGGCTGCAACCTCCCCTTCAATCCATCTACTTCCACCTCCTCGAGAGTTAGCCTTCTGGTGAATAATGCTTCCAGCGTATTGAGGATGCCTTCGTGAATGTTTCCCATTGCCTTCTTGATCTTAGCTGACTTTGTCCTTGCTGTGTCAAAGAAGCCTCTGCCAGTGAATGCAACAGAATACCAACTTGGAAAATCATACCTATCCCCTACTTGAATCACCCCTTCATCAACCAAAGTCTACACGGGTATGCGCATCAGAGCAGCCAGGCGTGGAATTGTCTTATCCTGGAATATATGTGTGTCGTTCCAAGCCTGCTCAATGTTCTCCAAACGTGAGAGGATACTGGAAGCATGTTGGAAAGAGGAGACAAGATCCATAATGAACCTTTCAGCATCAGCACGAACACCACCAATCCACTTATCTCCCTCCTGAATGGCCCTCTTCATCTCCTCGAGCCCGCTGATGGACTCCCGTGGAAGCTCGGGCGGAAGCTCTACTGCTGGGTTCTCTTGAGCACACAGACGTGCTAGATGTCGTACATACCCAACTAACGCTCTATGCTCCCTTTTCAACTTCTTGTACTTTTCTTCCTTTCACACCAGCCTATCCTTTAGAGCCTGGAAGGAGTTTTCAGCCTCAACAACTTGTGCTCCGGTGGGACGCCCTAATTCAATTGTAGTGACTATATAATTTTCAGGCATCACATCACCCAAGTCACATTCCTCCCTCAGAACCGCAACATGGAGAGTGCGAGAACCGGCCTCATCCGTTTCCATCCTAAAGTACTTTCTAGCTCTCTTTCTTAGGTGACCCACTTATTCTATTCAGGAGCTCCTCCATTTCTACTGTTGGGTCGGTGTCATCCTCCTGATCTCTCCTTATTGCGCGTGTGAGCCAATTTGGGACATTCTGCTGAGCGTTATAGATGATAAGTGGTTGCTCCTCTGTTGCCTCCACTCCATGAACTTCCTCCTCAGTAGCATTCGGTTGAGGCTCATCCATCTCCATACGCTGGCTATCTTCCTCAAAACCTTGAACTTCAGGCTCCATAATATCTTCATCCTCAAAGGCTGCCTCGAGTGCACGATCCAAGCGAATGTCTGTTTCTGTTTCTTCACCTTCGTCTGGCTAATCGACACCCTCAGGAGCATTGGCACTCTGACTGTCAGGCTCTCTAAACAATGGCTAGTTAACTTCTTCCATTTCTTGCTCCTCAGCCACTCTAACCCTCTGTCCTGCAAATATTGACACCTCCTGTACACTTGAAGAGCGAGCCAACAACTGCGTGGGCGATGCCTCTTCTGTCCTCTAAGGCTCAAGCTATACTGGCTCCACCTCTCGTGGTTCTGTAGATTGAGCAATTTTTTTCCTCTTCCTTACTAACGGTGGTGGCCTCCGATCGCCCATGAGATTGTATGAGAGGGCAATTGACCTTCTTTTCAGCCTGTGAACATGCCCATCCACCCAGCTCGTGAAAGTTAATATAGGCATAGACAAAGTGTCTAAGTCTGTGATCTTTGGCTCTGCCCAATCCAGTGGTGGGATTGGCGTGTTCTTTATTGACTCATAGTCCAGGTGCGTAATGCTGGCATCTTCATCTACTTGATCTGGAACCTAGACAACCTCACACTCTCTGATCAGCTTCAGGGGCAATCTGGAGAACATCCTCCTTCTGATTTCAGTTTCGTCTCCTGCATTTGCCCAAAAATCTTCTAAATGAGCCTTGTGCCTATATTCTTCACCTTGTACAGTTCCAATCTTCCCTCAAGGATCAAATTCTTGTCAGCTGGTGTAGAGATTGAGGTAATAAAACTACAATTCATCCTCCGCTTCCTTGGCTGCCTGCAGAGAAGGGCACTCCTCAAGCGAGTTTCCCATGACAATAGGAAAGTGCAATCGTCCTTTCTTCTTTTTTCTTATAATTTTGTCATAGGCAATGAGTTGCCTAGACACTTCTAGCATCACCATTCTATTAGTGGGGTACCTTGGCAGTCGGAAGGTATAGGAATGGAACCCAGACAACTTTATATACGTGAACTTCGAGAATTGGACAAACCAAAACCCGTACTCTTCAATTAGCTCTTGAGCTTCTTTAGATATTCTCTGTTGCGTTCTTCGTTGGAGAGTCCTTGTGATGTACATTGTGAAGGAATTGTTCACCCTTTTGAAGTGAGAGGTGCTTGTCAGATGTAATTGCCTGCAAGCTTCATGAATCTTGAATTGACTAGAACCACACCCAATCAGCTCCTAGTATGTCAACCCCTTATACCTCGTCATTCGAGCCAGCATATAGATAACATATGAGCTCATGTAAAATGTCTTTGTCCTTCTTAGGTTTATGAACTGCTCATCAATGTTATCACTGATCATCTTCGCCCAATCTACATACTCTTTTCCTTCTAGCACCATGCTGATGTAGAAGAACATCCAAGGCTCAAACGCATATGCTAGTGGGTTGCCATTCACCCGGCTGAGCATCATGATCAAATCGCAATATTCCTACTTCAATTCTTCTGAGATGATTTGCTTCGGCAACTTGGCACCAGGAGGCTTCGACTTCCTCATCCACATTGTGTTGATCCTTTTTGCACACCTATCAAAAGATGTAGCATACATCTTATCAACTCTCTCATTGGACTTGTACAACATTTTGTCCATAACTGGAATCCCGAACGCTTCGCCAATTACATCAGGTGTGAAATTTTCCAACAGCTTGCCCTCTGGAGAAACAATTGTCTGGTGGTCCGGATTGTAGTAGTTCACACACTCCATAATCAGCGCATGACATCGAACTGCAGGTGGAAAACCGGCAGCTGCATATAACCCACTCCTCACAATATTGTGCAAAGTCACCGATGGAGGATAACCACCTTGCCCATATATTCTTCTCTTAAATGCTTCGAGGTTGAATGAACCGAGGTTGGTATCAGTCAAACCTCCCAGCTTCGACACAAACTTTGATTCAGGAATGAAGGACTTCTTCAACTATTTAATAATGGTCTGCCTGGAAGCATTTTCTTTACCAGCTTCAACATTTCCAACTCTGGCTGCAGCCTTGCTTGTTCCGACAGCATCTCCTCTTCGAATTTCAGCCATCTACAAAATAAAAACCAATCATTATAATTCTAACTTAAGAAATAAAACTTTGTGAGATGGCTGGCAAGTGGAGTTAGCTATTAAAAATAAAAAAAATTCAGCTTTAAAACTTCAACTCCAAACCTCGAGAATTACAACATCGAAATTTAAAACTTCAAGCCTCAGCAACTTGCAGCAATATTACTTTCAACACTTCGAAAAAAAAAATCAATCTCAACACTTCTATTTCAAATTTTACTTCTTCTCAGCACTCTAACACTCTCAACTTCAACACTCAGAGAAATAATTTTCTCAACTCATAAATTTCTCACTCACTCAACGATCACTCTCAGCTTCAACACAATTTTCAACTCTGCAATTTTGTGAAGAAAAATGAAAAACTTTAGAGTTTTTATAACTAAAAGCAGACACCCAGTTTAGCAGTCGCCATAAATTCACTCCCCCACTACTTAGAAATTTTCCAATTTAGGAGAGAATATTCCCAGTGGTCATAGAAATTTGCTATTCAAGGAGATGCTTTCCTTGTTTGAATTTAAAATTTCCCTCCTCGACTGCCAATTATTTGCAGTTGACTGAAGTAATTTTGCGAAATTTATCTCACCTTTAAATGATGGCGTATTTTTATTAAAATTTAATCTCAACGCTTTTTATTTCTCTTGAGAAAATTTTATTTCCTTTCCCAGTGCCTTAGAAAAATCCATATTTCGTCCGAAAGAAAAAAAGTCATCAGTCGTGAGCTCCAACATTTTAAAGTTGCTAGGCAAAATTATTTTCCCCTCAGAACTTCTTCCAAAATAAAATTTCCCCTTAATAATATCTCTCGATTTCAAATTTTCATGTGTCCAAACTAAAGGGGGATGCTTAATTTTTTAAACTTTGGAAAATAATTTAATTGAAGTTTATTTAATTCCTCCAACATGGGGCGTTTTATTTGTCTAGAGCAAATTTTATTTTATTTCCAACGCCTTTTAAAAGAATTCATCATTTAGTCTTGGGTGTACTTAACATTTAATTCCCCCATACTTAGATTATTTTCCACTTCATTCCACAGTCTAGGCGCAATCAAGGGGGGGTAAACTTTCATTTTCCAACATTTAATATTTCCTCATCCTCCTTTTTAACTAAGGCACATATGGACCCATGAGCTTTCAACTTTTTCACACTTAGAAAAAAAATTTCAACATTTCTATCTCAAGGCGCATATAGGAAGTCTTACTTTTAAACTTATACACCTTAGAAATATTCAATCACTTTCTCCTGGCCTTTTAGGCACATATTGGAGGGTCGGCTTCAAGTATTAAATTTCCCCTCACTTTAAATTCCCAACACTTAGGCGCTTCTCATCTTCTTATTAAACTTGGGCGTATCTAGCAGGGACCACTTCAGGTTTCCATGCCTAAGGAGTTTTCACAGCCTCCTCTTACTTTCAAGGCGCACTTGGGGAGGTTAGCTTCCAATTCCAACGCCTTTTAAATTTCTAACTCTCACCTTCTAGCTGGGCGCGCTTGACATAGTGAGCTTTCATTTTCAACTTCCATCATCTTCAACCTCTTAGGCGCATTTGGGGGTTAGTGCTTTCAGCTTTGAACACCCAAGCAAATTTTTAATTAATTCCTCAAGCCAGGCGCATTCAGCCCCTCAAGCTTCTAGCTTCCCACACTTAGAATGTTTCCAGACTTCTTCTTCCAACAGGGGCGCATATGATATGGTGAGCTTCAAGTTTTGATAACTTAGAAATTTTCAAGTCTCTTTTTACTTTCAGGGCGCATTTGGGGTGGTGCATTTCAAGTCCAGACGCCTTGGAATATTTCTCTCAACTCAACTCCTTCAAAGTTGGGCGCACATGGAGGCTCGAACCTTCACTTTACATGCCCTAGAACATTCATCAACTCCATTCCACAAGCTGGGCGCATTCAAGATCACTTAGAATATTTTAAAAACCTTCTCACCTTGATGGGCGCATTTACCATGGCCTACTTTCAATTGTTTTATACTTAGACAATTTTCCATGCTTGTCTTTTCTTTGGGCGCAAATGAGGAGGCCCTCTTTCAATTTGCTATGCCCTAGTCAACTTTCTTAACTTACCTCAAAGTTGGGCGCATATGGCACTATGTGCTCTCAATTTCGATGCCTTAGATAAATTCTCACTCACTTGCTCAAGCTTAGGCGCATTTGAGCCCTTCCACTCCTAATTTCATTGCCTTAGAAATTTTTTTAAGTCACTTCCTTCTCTTCAACGCGCATATGGAGGGGGGAGCTTCAACTTTAAACACTTAAAAACTTTTCCAATCTCCCCTCTTTACTCTAGGCACATTTAGGGGGGGTCTACTCCAAATTTCAAACACTTAGAAAAAATTTATGTCCCACCTCTCTTCTAGGAGCATATGAGGGGGTCTTCTTCCAACTTGAAACACTTGGAAACTTTTTCAAGTGTTTTCTAACCTTCCAAGGCGCATATTCATGGGTACCTTCAAGTTTCTTAGACTTGGTAGAATTTTAATCACCCCTTCTCCCCAAGGCGCATATGAGGAGTTGTACTTCAAATTTTCAACACTTTGAATATTTTCTAGCTTCCCTCTTCAAACTAAGGCGCATTTTACCACGTGAACTTCCATTTTTCATGCCTTAGTAGAATTTTCATCCACCTCAGGTAGCTTCTAGGGCGAATTTCGATGTTGGACTTCAAATTTTCTCAGACTTAGTGAATTTCATGTCTTTCCCCTGATTTGGAGTGATCTGTTCATGCTAGCCCTGGCTTGCCCTAACTTTCTATTTTTAGAAAGTTTCTCCAATTTTGTGTTTTGAACTGATTTTTGGCTCCAAAAGGCTTGATTTTTGCTTTGTCTCGAACCTTGTGATGTGATGAACTTTCAGGACCTGATGCCTACCTACACCTACCATTTTTAGCAACTTACTAAAAATAGTAATTGCTCAGAACGAGCTCAAACTTTGCGTGCTGATTGCCTAAAGGGTGTTGATCGTGGCTGGATGCTGCATTTGTGTAACTATCGTACTTCGCCCTTGATTTTAGGAAACCCTAATTCTTCTGCACAGGCCTACTAAAAATAGTAAGTGGCTGATTTTTGAATCTCCGCAACTCCGTTTGACTTGAAATTTGCACCATGGGGTGCCCTTCTTTTGCTTGACCTGTTCATATCGATGTCTCATGCTGACCTGCTATTTTTAGCATGTTTTTGGAGGTGGTTTACTATTTATAGCAGCTGACTGATTTCGGGACTTCCACAACTCCGTTTGACTTGAAATTTGAAAGTCGTGACCCTCATCGGTAGACTTGCCTGTTCACACTGGCGCCTGATGCTGACTTACTATTTATAGCCTATTTCTGGAATGCCTTACTATAAATAGTAAGTGCTCCGATTGCCTTCAAATTTTGCTAGCGGACTCCTCAAAAGATGCTGATCACGATGGGATACCTCGATTTTTGGAAATTTTGGCATTTGACCCCTCATTTTGGGTCCTGAAGATCAAAACCCTAATTTGCCTTGCATGTGCCTCAAATGAGCTCCGTTCAACTCCGTTTTTGTTGCATGTCACTACGTGTTTCTGAAGTGTTGGGCAGCTGCTGGAGGTGATCCTGCTAAAAATAGTAAGTAGCTGAAAAAGTGACCAACTAGTTGTCAGATAAGTCCGCATGTGACACTGCCCAAGAGATCTTGAAAAACCCAAAAAAATCATCAAAATGCAAGCACTGGCTAAAAATAGTAAGTTCCAGAAAAGTGACCAACTCTGCTCACATCCTACCTCGTTGCGAAGCTCTCGGAAAACCCAGAAAGATTATGTTGACATGCACTAAGAAATCTTGCATGCAAACCCCAAAAATAGCCTCCGAAGGCTGAATCATTGAAAGTCATCATCCTGTTTTGCATGCTATATCATTGCGAAGGTCCCGAAAAACCCACAAAGAATCCTCAAACATGCATTGAAAGTTCAACATGCAAACCCCAAAAAATGGACCTCGAAGGCAGGACTGCTAAAAATAGCAAGTTGTCCGTTTCAGCTCAAATTTTGCAAGTGATGAGTTCTCAGTGTTCAAAGTACAATGCAATTGTCAGAATTTGAAAATCTCAAGAAAACAAGCCCCAAATTGGCACTTACTAAAAATAGAAAATTGTCGGAATTCAGTGAAAATTCAGAGGGAGTCTACTCGAAGTACACTGATAGTAGTGCTAAGCTCAGAACTCGACTAGCCAACTCAATTTGACCTCAAAGCAGTCTGAAGAATGTAAACCCTAATTCGTCAAAAAGCCCTCCAAACTTGGCCAAAATTTAAACCTAGGTCAAATGACAAGTACATCACCAGACAGAAAGAACAGACTGAGAGAGACAGACCGAAAGATCCAAACCAAAACCGAAAGACCCAAACCAAAAGACCCGAACGGAGCAAAAATTAAAGGGTCCCCATTTTGAATGGGGCGATGTGCGAAAAGGTCACAACACCACCCCCCTATAAACTGCAGTGCGCTTGGTAAACTTTTTTCACGTGACCAATGGCACTGACGCGACATGCCCTCTGTCACCACGGGGACGGTGGGGAGACGAGACCTCATGACCTCTTGCCTGCAACAGGATGCTTTAGCCAATCGAGCTAGGCCCACCGCCCCAATATGCAAGAAGACTTCAGTGACATATACAGAAGGAAATTACTAACTTGCAATGATTTCATAAAACTTATGAAATAAAACACAAAAAGTGCCGAAAAAGAGAGAAAGCTGACAGAGAATCACAAAGGGAAGTAAGGGATGCAGAAAATATTACATTTAGTATTTTTTTATTTTCAGATGATAAATGCTGTGACATATTTGACTGCCGTCAACTCTGACTCTTAGTAAAAAGAATTTATTTTACCTGTATGGATGCTTTATGTATTCGAAACTAATCTCTATGTCGATGTTACTTCTGGAACGCGAAGATATTTATGCTATCAACCTTGAGTTCAAGAGACTATCTGTCCCTAGCCATGCTTATCTCTATATGGGTCCATTAAAAACTGTTTTGACATGATTCTGCCAGAAGCAAGGTGCCTAAATGCATATAAATATATTGGCCGCCATCAAAAAAGCCTCCTATAAAACGAAGTAATTTTGTGACAGCCAGCCCCCAAAAAAAAATTCTTATCTCATTAAAATTTGTATGGATTGCCCCTCATATGCTGCATTTTCTGTTATCGTTGTGTGAATCTGGTGATCAGATCTAAAATGTTATTCACAAATTCTATTTTCATTTGCCTGCTAAAAAGTACTACATTCTCAACAGCAACCCTGCACAGTAGTTTAACTGTCAAACAAAGATTAAAACCCATCACAGTAAAATAAAAGATGAAATAAGTATTAAGGCATTGCATTTCCCACTCATATCTACATCACCAGGTTTGACACATATTAAATCTACACATTCCCATCAATTCAGATAGAAATAGAAGAAATTTTATATCCATAAGGTTCGACTGCTTTGTTCAAAGGAGTCCTATATGGATTACTTCCCAGAACAGCATTCTTATAGAAAATTTCATATATTACAACAATAACAATTCCATCCATATTGCTTGTTGAGGAGATTCCCTTACTGCACTACCTTGACATTTCTTCTTGCATAACAAGAAGCAATGCCGCCAAGGTTATATCATTAAAGAATGGCATTAAATGTACCTTCCTTGGGTGGTCAAGAACCAACGTCAAAAGATCCCACCACATTCTTTCCTCAACAAAGTCAGAGGGATATCCGCCGCTTTATAGAATGACTGTGACGACGAGTCAAATGTTTTTCTATGAATGTCTCGGCATATAATGGGTATTTTTTGGAGACAAGCCCTTGCAAACATTTCCAGAATGAGAAATCAACTGATTCCCCATCCTTCCGAGTAATAAATAAGCAGCGGGATGTCCTGAAATCTTTGTGATAGTCAACCTGCATCAAAAAGGATACAGTGTGAAACGTTCTGACAAATATTACATCAATATGTATGTAATTTTTTACAATAAAGAGAGTAAACCTAGTTTATTTATTATTACTGATCTGATTTTTCTATCCAGCTTATCTTTTGGCTAATATAATTATTGTCCTAAGTTTTGTCTAGTCATTCCAGGTGTTCCAAAACTGAAATATCTGGAAGGCTGAAAATTAAAGCATGGACTTCAATGTGGACTATTAATAGAAACTTTTATCCTGCCTCGTGTATGCTTTTCGATATCCAAAAGTGATACCAGGTAGATGCATTTATTGTCTTTCCTTGTAGATAGTTAAATATCCTTAACGAAATTGGATCTTGAAAGTGTAAAATGAATCGGAGAAAATTTCTTTATATAGCTATCTTGAAGATAGCTTCTGATCTTGTAGGAAACTGGATAAATTTGTATACAGTTAATTCTTTTCCGATAGCTGCATATTAAAATGCAGACCGTCCAAAGGAAGGGCAACCTTTAGTTAGTATACAATAACAAAGAATTTCGCTCCACAATTGTTAAAATATAATAAGAAAATATCGATCCAAACCGGAAAATGATACTGCGTTCCATCTAAGTTGCCTATTCAGGTTTAGGTTTGGCGGGAGCTTTAATTTTTTTACCCAGGTACGGTACCAGCTGGGTATGGCCATTACTTACATATAAATATAGCCAATATCACAGATTTAGAGCTATTAGTGTAAAATGAATAAGCAGTCCCATGGAAGGGGTTTGGGCTCCCACTTTTACGTCAGAGGCAGTCCCATAGAATTTTAAAAATGCTCTGTTACTAGATCCACCTGCAGACCTGCAAATCCGTCCATTTTTCTGCCTTCAAAAAAAAAAAAAATCCACCTTTGACTTTGCCTTTCAAGAAATTATGAAACAGTGTGCCCCATTAAGGTCTGTGTAGTTTTGAAGGTCTTCATTTGGGCTTGATGGGGGGCTCTGCCCCTCAACCCTGTCCTGTATCGTGATAGGAAATGTGCCAAAGGCACTGCCCTTTGACCCCACTGGGGGCACTGCCTCTTGACCCTTCTAGGAGCACTGCCCTCTGACCCCCACAAAATTGTGGATATGGAATCAAAGCAAGTTGACTTGGATGCTTCCACTTTCCAACATGTTACACTTTAGTCTAAAAGTGGGCACACTTTTAGTGTGAGTGGCAATGGCACTACTTGTAGTTCTTCAAATGTTCATACATCATCTAATGTCAATGATGATGCTGATGTTAATGATTTAGAAAATCCTTATAATGCTGAAAATTGATTGTTGAACTTGACATTATTATTTTGATGTTAAACTTGAAGTTTGAACAATAAATATTTTATAATATTTATCATTTATGTTTTAAATAACATTAGAGTTTACAGTGGTTTTGGTGATTATGTTATGCTGTGTGGTATTCTAAAACTTAATTCCTGCTTTTATTTTATATATATATATATATATATATATATATATATATATTCTTACATGTCTTTTGTACAGATGAACCCAAACCAGAATCTGTACCAAAACCACTAACATAGAAAAAATGCAGTTACAAGATTTAAATTAATCTTTTCCTTAAAAATAGGTGCCCCACATTATAGCTGCAAATTTTTAAATGGTATTGGAGAGGGGAATGCTGAACGTTTCCTGCACCAGCTAACGGACTTTTATGTATATGTGGCAGTTTGCAAGCCATTTTGCTTTTTAATTTTAATTTCTACTATTATTTAGTTGTTACAATTTCTCATCTAAAAGTTTTCTTTTTCAAATTGAAAAAGGTTATCAGAGAGAATTTAAAAATTAATGCAACCCCTGCTATAAAATGGTCTACTAATTTTCCTCAGCAACACCTGCTTAGAAATTTTGGCAAGCCCCTGTATGAGACCACAGCCTAAGTTTCTATTTGAGAAATTAGTGAATTTAGTTGTTATAATTTCTCATCTAAAAGTCTTCTTTATCAATTTGAAAAAATTTATCAGAGAGAATTTAAAAATTCATGCAACCCCTGCTATAAAATGGGCTACTAATTTTCCTCAGCAACACCTGCTTAGAAATTTTGGCAAGCGTATGAGACCACAGCCCAAGTTTCTATTTGAGAAATTAGTGAAGACTGCCAACTAAAAAATTTATAAGCATTTTATGGCTTAAAAACATAATGAAAACTAATTTTCATTACAAGCAACATAATTACAATTTTAACCTCTTCAACATTATACCGCCTTTTTCGGTATGGTTGTGAGTCCATTTTCAGCAGGATGGAGAAATCATCATTGATTTTGAAGTGGTAAACTAACGACCTAAGCCTGCCAAGGTATTCTAGTCTTAAAGTATGTCATATCCCCACCTTAGCTGGGCCGGACAGCAATTCATAAAAGGTGTTTTTAAACACCCATATAAATAAACATATATTTAAATAAAAATTTAAAAAAATAAAACAAATAATAATGATAAATAAAATTTGAATTTAAGTTTGGGCGCCTAGTTTTGGGCCCTAGGCACCTGAACAAACAGGTATAAATTAGAGTCTTGCTGGCTGGGCAGAATTATCTGGAAATCTAATTGGCAATTTGGGAGAACTAATCTGTACATCGCAGGTCACCATCTTCACCCATCTGGACACCCCAACTGCAGCTGCTTTTAGTTAGATCTTGATTCATTCACCAGGAAGGGTGCTAGGCACAACTTCATAGGGTTGTGTACATTCGGAAGTGTGGCATTCCTGCACAGCTCATCAACTCTTATGGACACAAACACCTGGAAGGCGACATTAAGTGTAATGTCCCCTTCCTAGGCAGTTCAGGGGATTGAAGGGTTAGCCTATCACTTTGACCCTCGTAGGCTGACAGTTGTGATTAGAGGGTCTTCCATTGCAGTTATCCAGAGTTTTGAAACATTACTCCATAGTTTGATTCAGGTTTGCGCCTTTGCAGATGCTTACAAAATGATATTTGGGTACTTACTATTTATAGTAAGTCAGACCATCAGGGTTTACTATTTTTGGTAGGGCACAAGGCTCAGTTGGTTTTCTCTGCGTCGACCCAGTTTGGCAGTTTGTAGAGCAAACAGGGGATATTGGAGCATTTAATAATAATTAAATAATTATTATTGTGACTTTATATTATAAAGTCAATTAATGAAGATATTGATTATTTAAATGGCTTATTATAAAAGTATTTAATAACTTTATAATAAAGGAGCGCTCAAATTATTAAATGAGTATTTATTACTCATTAAAAGGGACGCCATTTAATGTTTGATTTTCCTAAGTCACTAAAAGGGCAAATTTAATATTATTAAATGCTTATTAAGTTGCTTTTTGAGGGTCGAGCCTCTTGAAAGGATTATTTAATGTTTCAAAGGCAAATAGAACTCATTATGATTGATTATTCAAATTTGTCTTCATCTCTATGAGAAATTTGGAGTTTGAGAAACAAGGGTTTCTGCAAATCAGATTTTGGAGAACGTTCCCTCTTCAGAATCAAGCATACTAAGGTTGTGAAAGATCAACTGAAGATTGCTAATCAGTGTGGCTTCATACAAAGGTCATATCAGAGCTTATTTGTGGAGTTATAGTCAAGGGTTTGGATCGATTTTCATCCATAAGGGAATCTTTTTCAGTGGCTATTCATATTGTTCATCTAGCATCTTATTAGCAGCTGTACGGCTGCAATAATTGCTGGTTCAGGGCGTACTTCTCAGTTGGAAGGCCGTACCTCTCATATCAGTCAAAACGCCTTGCCTTTTTCTCTTTTGCCTTCAGTATTTGGGACGCCTTGGTCTCTAGAGTATTCTGCATTCATTTCGAGGCAGGAGAAGTTTATATTTGAGGCTGGCCGTACCATTTTCTCTTCATTCAGGTGGCTGCAAATAAGCCAGCTTTTTAAATAAATAATGTTGCCTTTTTACTTGCATGTCATTATTTCATCTTTGTAATCATTCAGCAAGTTAATAAAACCATTCGCCATCATTCTAGGAGTGCTTTTGCTTCAAAATTTGTGTTCTTTGCATTTTTATATATTTTAAAAGCATTTTATGCAAAATCTCACAAGTTCTTTTTTCAAGCAAAAATCACAAAAAATACAAAAACTCTCAAAAACCAGCAAACACAAAAAATTCAATTGCACTCTTTGGCATCAGTCGAGGTTGAGAGACACCAGGTCTCTTACATTAAGGCAGATTCCTCATCCCCTGGCTGCATTCAACAACCTACATCTCAAGATTTGGAGAGTCACTTACCATAATGCCTTAGACAATTACATTTCATCAATTGGTGTGAACCCCAACTAGAGCGTCATCTTTCACATTGCAAGATACCATTGAAAGCATAGTTGGAAGACTCGCCCCAAAGAAAAACTCGCCAAGCCAAAAATTGGAGAGTTTTTTAAACTCGCCAAAAACTCGGAGAAACTCGGAAAAACTCGGAAACTTAAAAAATTGCTTAAATTTCATTAGAAACACTTTTTTTTTGCAAAGTTCATTTTTTTTGAAAAACTCGGCAAAAACTCGCGAGTTTTTCAAAAAACTCGGAAAAAACTCGTTAGTTTTTCGAAAAAACTCGGAAAAACTCGTCCTCGCGAGTTAAACTCAAAAAAACTCATTTTTTAAAAAAATTCACGAGTTTTCTGCGAGTCTGCCAACTATGATTGAAAGATTCAAGATCTAGTGACAAGCTTGCGTGGAAGGCCCCCATCTGTAAGGTCTATTTCAAGTTGACTAGTGGCCCAGGCAGCAAATTAAGACACCGAACTCTATTCAACTCATCCAGACTGGACGCAACAACAGAAAGGATCATACAGTCAGGGGTAACTTATTTCCTCTATTGCTTGAATTTGTAATCAGCAGAGATGTACTGAATAACATACACATCAGACCTGATTGTATTTGGAGAACCTAATTTCTCTGATATTGTAAGGACTGTTTTCAGATCATCATTTAATGCAAACTAAGTAGCCGGTTCGGGTTCGGGTTCGGGGGTTCGGTTCGCCGGTTCGGCAAAATTTTTTGGGGGTGGGTTCGATTCGTCTTGGGTTCGTTAGTACAAATTACAAAATATATAAAAATATATATATATATATATGCAGCCTAGAAGCATGAATTAGGATTAGAATTTACTTTTAGAATATCACATAACTGATAACATCATATAAACAACAAAACTACCATAAACTTGAATGTCATTTAAAACATGCATGATAAATATTCATTGTTCAAACTTCAAGCTCAATATTACAACACTTTCAAAGTTTTAATCATCATATGGATTCTCTAGATCATCCATATCATTGTCAACATTGACATTAGATGTAGTAGGAAGACTAGATGAATCACAAGTGCCAATGGCACCATCACTAGCACTACTAATGTGCCCATGCCCCTGTTGGATATCCTCATCCCCATATGCAATATGTTGGGAACTGCAAGCATCCAAGTCAGTATCCTCTGGCACTATATCCCACAACTTCGTCTCCCCGTCCTTGTAGTTAGGTTGTTTGTGTGAAAGGAGACGCAAGTTGGAATGCACATATACTAAGTTCTCCGCTTTTTTTGACAGCAATTTATTGCGCTTTACTGAGTGGATGAAAGAATATGTGCTCCAATTCCTCTCAGATGTGGATGAACTAGCAACCTATGAAGACAAAGTAAACAATTAAAAATTTATAAATGGAATTATGAAACTTTTAAAACTAAAATATGAAAATTTATTAAACTTACTTGTGATAAAATTTTGATTGCAAGGGGCTGCAAATTTTGGAAGTATTGTCCATGGAAGTACCACCAAGAATGAACATCCTTTAAGAACCTATCACGGGAGGCATCAACATCTAGATGATTTGAGTGCACAAAATCAGTGAACTCATCTGTGACTACACTCCGCAAATCTCGATCAGGGAAGAGTCTCACAAATGCTGCCTTGTACCCTTCAGCCACTTCTAAATCTCTATATGGAGGAAGCCTTCCTGGTTGTGAAAGAACCTGAGAGCTGTAGTATTTTGGAGTCAATGCAAAGGCAAGAAGGTGTAATGGAGTTGTCATTTTGTTCCATCTTTCTTCAACAATTGTATGCACTTGTTTGAAGAAAGTCTCTTCAGGGTCTTGCTCTCTTGCATTTATGATGCACTTGATCTTCTCAATCATAGAGTCTATACCATCATATATTTGTCCAATGCATGGCTTGTCCATGTCAGTATAGCGAATCATACTCAAAATGGGCTCGGTGAAGCTAAGGAGATACTCCACACGATCCCACCATGAGTCATCTAATATCAGGCTCCTAATTCTTGTTGCTCTTTCAGTGCTGCTTTGCTTCCATATAGACCAATTGGTGCTAATTACCATGCTAGAAAGTGCTTGCCTAACTTTCACAAGTCGTCTCAAGACGATTGTATTAGAGGCAAAGCGGGTTTCTGCAACCTATTGCAAATTAAAAAAAAATTAATATTTAAAAATAAACTTTAAAGAAGAATTTAAATTAGATTGAACAATCAAATTATGAAAATCAGAAAATGACAAATGTAAATATTACTTCTCTTACCTTCAATAGCTCCAATTTTGAAAATGTTCTAAAGATCCCTTGAGACAAGTGGTGGTTGGTGACGAACATCTGAATGTCCTCAGCCTCAGTATACAATTGTTTGATCCATTCAATTTTATTCCCAATCTTTTGCAGCATAAGATTGAGTGAATGGACCGCACAAGGTGTCCAAAAGATATGTGAATATCTTTCCTCAACCAACAACCCTGCAGCTCTACAATTCTTTGCGTTGTCCGTTACAACTTGAACAACATTGCGGGCTCCCACTTGCTCAATGGCTGCAATAAGAATATTAGCAATAAATTGCCCATCTTTTACTTGCCCCTCACAATCCACGGCTTTCAAAAACATTGCCCCTTTAGGGGACACCGCTATGACATTGATCAAAGGCCGATTTTTTGAGTCCTTCCAACCATCTGAAACAATGGACACACCTGTCTCAACCCATGAATCTCTTATTGGCTTCAATGCATCTTCAACCAACTCAACCTCCTTATCCAATAAAGTGCTACGCACCTTCTCATAACCCGGGCCCTTGTACCCTTTTGGAGCTTCATTAACCGCTCTCAACATCTCTTTCCAATATGGAGAACGAACAACATTAAAAGATAGTCCATTGGCATATATGCATCTTGCTACACATTGGTCGGCAAGGGCTCGACTCTCATTTTGAAATGCAACTTCCAAAGGTCCCTTTGCTCTCTTGTTTGCAAAAGGTTGTGCACTTTGAGCTTGAAGATTTGGAATGGCCATAAATGGGTGGTCTTCTACCACAATATTGGGATTGGGATTAGATGGGGGCTGCATTCCCTTTGATTTTTTATTTGACAAAGGGTGATTTCCTTTTTGGGCTTCCCGTTGATCTGCTAGTTCTTGCTCCATAATGTATTTTGCAACTGTCTCAGGGTCAATAGGAGCATCTTTCTTTCCAGGGCAAGGTGAGATGCCTTTTCCAGTTATGCCACACAAATGTGCTTTCACCCTATGGTATGAACTAGAATATTGAACATCACACCCATTGCATTTCCAAACATAACCACCACCACCTGGAAGCTGTCTTATCATTTCAACATACTGCCATAGAGGAGAATTTGCATTTGTTTTGAACTTTGGGTTTGGTTTAGCTATGGAGCCGGAGGTAGAACCCATTGACATTGTGATTCCTATGGCAATTTGTTTTGCAAACAACACATTCAAAATTTGAATGAAAACAAAATATAATAATTTTTAAAAAATTAAAACCTAGCTCTTTTGAATCTTGCACAATGTATACATTCATAGAAGAACAGAAAAAAAAAGATGCAAAACAAAGTTTCTGTTTGTAAAACAAAAAAAAAAAGAATGAAAAAATGAGAAAAAAATGAGAAAAACATACCTTTTTGCAAAAATAATCTTCAACAATCTTTGTAGCAGCCAATGAACACTTGCAAATCTGTAGGAATGGCAATGCAATCGTTGTAGAAGCTTCAACAATCAATCTTCAACTCCTTTTGTCAATCCAACAAGTTAAAATAAGAAGTCAGCCTCTTGAAATGAAAATGCTTGTTTGCAAAACAAATGAATGAAAATGAGGCAGTTTAGGTGTTTAACATGTTTTAGAGGTCACTTTTAGGGTTCCCATGGCGTGGGTCAAAGTCAAAGGGAAGAAAAATATTAAAAAAAACATAAAACATGCACTTTTTGCCGCCCACACGCCCGGGTTCGCCTTGGGTTCGCCCGGGTTCTGCCCGGGTTCGCCCGGGTTCTTCACTGGCGAACCAAGGCCCAAATGGAAGGACCCTGGCCGAACCAGCAGGAGGACCGGACCAGGCCCCGGACCCAGGGCGAACCCGGACCAGGACCCGGGCCAGAACCTGAAGAACTGGCTACTTAGAATGCAAATAAGCCCTGTTGTGTTTACATTCAGAATCTATTGTTGTTGTGGGTCTATGAAGATTTATGAGGGTTAATTCCTTCAGAAGTTAAAAATCTGTTGGATTTATCTAGGTTTTCAGAATAGTTATAATTGGAATAATACATAAGCTAGGGCATAATATATCAAGGTTATTTCAGTGGTATCAGAGCCACCTTTTCTGCCAACCTATGGGTGTGTGTGTGATATAGGTTCATGCAAAAAAGTGATGGGGAAATTGGGTAACCACAAAGGGAAATGAGAAAAGTAGAAGCTATGGGTGAAAGAAATGAGGAAATCAACATCCAAGAGGTCCTTAGGAATGAAAACAAAGAGCTGACCAAAGAATTTCAGTCCACCATGAGGGAGTCTATGGCGGAGATTGTGAGGACCTTGAGAGGAATGAACCAACAATGGAGTGTTGGCAGGTCCACTCCCAATGGTGCTGAATGAAATCACTAAGCCAATGATGGACTCAGTCAATCCACCAACTAAGACATTCAGAGCCATTTGTTTGCAAAAAGAGGAAGAGGGCCCATTTGATGAAGAGCAACAAGTACCACCTAGATCTGATGATGAAAAATGGCAGGTATCATGCTGATTATAGTGCTCTAAGCCCAACTATCCATCCTCACATGTCATTCATAAAGTATTATGACATGAAAACAAGCAAGTGATCATTGTAGGGGAAGAAGATATCAAGATTAGCCAAGGAGAGATATACAACAAAGATTGGGAAGGATCACTATACCCACCTATGATGGTTCCAATGGGGTTACAGTTAGAGCTATGTTGTAGACAGTGGATACCTACTTCTCCATAAACCCCATGTATGAAGAGGAAGCAATACAATCTGTAACCCTTCACCTAGAGGATGTGGCTTATTAGTGGTGGAATCATGGCATGGTGACTTGAGGACATGGCTCAATCACTACCCTAGAGGATTTCAACCAGAGATGGATGGAGAGGTTTGACTAAATGATCTTGAGATTCACTTCAAGGAGCTAGCACAGTTGAGGCAAGATGGCACAATTTAGCATTATTTGGCAAAAATTCAAAGGCTTTCAGTAATGGTTTGAGATGTGACAGAGACGAGATTCGTAGTGCTCTTTGTAGAGGATCTATCCAAACCACTCAAGGGTTTGGTAAGGCATTTGATCTGAATTCCTTGCAAGATGCCATCAAGAGAGCCCTAAATTTGGAGGATACAATAACCAGAAACAAATTCTATTCCAAAAATGCACCATCGATTCAACATAAGAAGCCTCCGCATAAGAGTTTCCCTCAACCTAAGGCACCATCCCCAAAACCAAACAAGGTTGAGGAATCCAAGAATGAACTTTGAAGGGAAAACTATGTTTCACTTGTAGAGAGCCATGGCAGCCAGGTCACAGGTGTTTGGGAAAAGGGAAAATACACTATATAGAGGTTGTTTCCAATGAGGATTTTGAGGCCGGAAAGTCTAAACCTAAGATTGTTGTGGATGAGATGGAGCATGAGGATCAAAGAGGAGAGCATTCCAGTGGCACACTTGCAGCACTTTTAGAAGCACCTTGATATCACCCTCTTCGAGTTAGAGGAGTCCTACATGGACATAGGGTTACAATTTTGATTGATAGTGAGGGGCCACCCACAATTACATTGAAGAGGGATTGGTGGCTAAGATGGGTTTGAATAGAAGATTTTGAGGGGTTTAATGTTACAATTGCTGATGGATTTACCATTCCATGCAACTAAAGGATTCAAGAGTTGGAGTTGACCCTAGCAGAGCACAAGATGTGAGATGACTTCTATGTGATTAGCGTTGGTGAGACAGATTTGGTGTTGGGAGTGCAATGGTTGGACTCACTTGGCAAGTACACACAAAATTATGAAACTTTGGAGTTGAAATTCAATTTCGATGGGAAGGAAGTAGTTCTTTGTGGCCTATCCAATGAGAGTCCCATGATGGTTTCAGCTAAGAGGATGGAGAGGGTTTTTCATAGAGACCAAATTGCTTGGGTAGCAAAGTATTTGATAACAACTACAAGTCCATCCAAGTATGGGAGGTCCTACCATGTTGACATCCAGTCCATCCTGCACAAATGTAGCAAGGTGTTTGGCGGAATTCCTCCAAGTTTACGACTATATAGGGGCTTTCAACATGTCATTGAGCTAGAGGAAGGAGTCAAACTGGTCATAAATACACCTTACCATCATCTTAGGAGGTATAAGGAGGAGATTAAGAAGGCAATTAAGGAGTTGTTGGACATGGGACACATTTAACCTAGCTCTAGCCCATTTTTTTTTTCATTGTGTTGGTCAAGAAAAAGGATGGTACTCTGAGGATATGCATTGATTATAGATCCCTCAACAAGAAGACCATCAAGAACCACTACCCTATACCCAGGATCGATGAGTTGATAGATGAGCTCCATAGTGCAATATACTTTTCCAAGATTGATCTATGATCAAGGTATCATCAAATAAGAGTAAAAAATGAGGATGTATACAAAACAGCTTTTAGGTGTTATTGTGGGCATTATGAGTTCTTGGTCATGCCATTTGGGCTAACTAATGCACCTGCCACATTCCATTCATGCATGAATCAAGTATTTATTTTACAATTGAAGAAATGTGTGCTAGTTTTCTTTGATGAAATCTTGATTTACAATAAGACATGGGAGGATAACTTGAGGCACATAGATGAGGTGCTTGGCATATGCAAGCTGAAATATGCCCCTTCAATTTTTTTCCAAGAATTCACAAACAATCAACACTACACCAAATGAATTAGCATTAGCTCCAAAATTGAAATCCAAATTTAAAAGATCTCAACGCCAAGAATGCACACTCAATCCCAAGGAAGGAGAGGTGTTGTCGTATGGTGGAGAAAACTAAGCAATAATTGAAATGAAATTACAATTGAATGGAGCTAGGCGGTTAGCCAGCCATGAAAGTTTTCCACACTTCCACTAATACAGTGAGGGGAAGAAATTACAAAGCAAACTAATTCATCCGTTGCGGCGGGCATCCATTTGGGAGTGGGGATTCACCACTTTTCAGTGGGTGAGAAAGAGATACAATTTGTTTATTCTCTACACTGGCGGTAAACCATCCAGGGGTTATAGTGTTTTGCATAAAAATCACAAAGTAAACGCAGCAATATTATTGACTGGATTAGTACTACTAATTCACAGCCTTACAATGCAAATTATCTGCAATTTACAAAGTGCTACAATTGAAAAATAAGCTAATGATAGAAGGGTTGATACAGTACTACTGTAACCAACTTACAATGAGCCTCTTACAATGAATTTTTGAATAGAAATCTACTCCAAACTTCTGCAAAGGTTATACTATATCTCAGATTGCAAATGTGAGTTGAAGACCAAGAAATTAAAAATGATAAGAGAAATAATCAGGTCTGATTTCCAAACCAGCAAACTGAAATAACTAGACCAGCAACTAAACTTTTCATAAGTTATTCAAAACTTCTTCCAAAATGCTTCTATCTCCTTCAAATTGCATACACATGAACTAGAAGCTTAACCACCCAACAATTAAGCATAACTTGGAAGAGCAAAGTTTGTTCTAGAATTTCCAATGAA
>VDFB02062659.1:0-12936 GCA_007258455.2 Sequoia sempervirens
CTATGGCATGATATGTGTGAGGGGTTTTAGAATAGTAAACAATGTTGGCATGATTGTTTTGGCTTTAAGTTTGATTTGATGATGGATGCAATTGGTCATGCTTCAAAAAGGGTCTTGATATATCCCTAATTTCTTATTTGGTGATGATTGTATACCTCTTTCTATCTCAATATCCCCATTATCAATCAAATATTGAACATATTTGACAAGTTCATGCAATTTTTAGTGGAGTGCCCTTTGATCTTGTGGTGTTTGCAATATTCATATTCTTTATACCTTGTTGTCTTAGGCCTGATTTCATCAAAAGGTTTAACATTTGGAAAGATTATCATATTTGTATTATAACCAATTTATGGAATACTTCTTCTAATGGTTCTCCTAGGGATGTGTATTGCCTTCATTTTATCTCTTGCTTTTGTTTTCCACTCAAAATAGTTATAATGGGTAGGCTTTGTGTGGCCTAAATGTGTTTCAATTCTACAACTCCATTCCCAACTTGGGTTTACCTAATTGGTTTTGGTTTCTAGAAAAGATCTTCACCAACCCTTTGGATATTACGACTTCTTCAATTTTCACTCATTTATCAATAATCTCATCCAAGGTAGTAATGTCTTGACTTATATTAGCGATGAGATGTTGACTAGTTATTTTTCAAGAATGAGCCATGGAAATATACTTGCTAGGCTTCTCCATAATTGAAAATAAAAAAATCTCCCCATTTTTTTTTTATTGCAAAGGTTCATCATGGTTAATTCATGCTCCACATGATATGAAAAGTGCTTCACAAATCGTTCAACTAAATCACCAAATGTTGTGATAGATCCTTTCAATAAGTGTAAGAACCATTCAAGATCTTGAACCCCTAAGATTCTAGGAAAGAGCTTTATTAGATATATGTAACTATAGGCAACCTCTTGACATGCCACCTATAATTATTTCACATGATCTCATAGATCTCCATTCCCCCTATACTTATCAAATTTGGGTATTTCAAAATATGGGGGGAAAGGTATTTATGACAATGCCCTATCAAAGGGATAGGGACATAAATTTTCAAACTTTTATCCTTTGTTTTTATTTTGGATTCCTATATGTAGGCCTTTTATTTCATATAATGGCTTGCCACTCTTGATGAGTAGGTGGTGTTGGTGGTATAATGAAATTGGGTTGATGTGATTGATAGCTTTGATTATTTGGATCGATTTGATATTATTGATAGGTTTGACTGTTTAGATTGGTTTGATGTTGTTGATAGGTTTTCCATGGAAGTTTGGGTGATGAAGACCTTGTATTTTAAAGTTTGAGTGTCATGTTGTGGGGTTTTCTTATTGTTTTTCTTTGACCACCATTGTTGTGCTCAACATTATTGTTAGTGGTGACATGATCCTTTTTTGGAGTTCTTGACTTATGATTGTCAAGGTTGTAGTTTAAGGGTAGCCTAGTTGCTTATTGTATGAGGTTCCTAAGCGTTTCATCCTTGTTGTGGTTTATGCATTAGTATATTATAGTGCATCCTTGTTTAAAGTTAAGGAAATCGTGATAACCATGGGAATATTCACTTTGGTTTGGAAGGCTATTGCTATCACTATCACTATCATTTTGATTCCAATGCAAATTTTGAGAGGATCCTCCAACATGAGAAGTATTTTGCTACATGGGGTTCATCAGGAAAAGAGGTCATCTTCTAAATTTGTTTTCCATGTTATTTTTCTTGATGTCTAGTTATGGGTGGCATAAAAAGTTTGTCTTTGCTTTGGCTTCAAATTGTGAGGACTTAACATAAAGGGGAATAAAATAAGACCACGACAAAAACTTGTATTAATCAAAATTTGGGTGTGTTTGGTTTGTGATCCCACCAACTTATCAAACTTGGTTAGATGTAGTCTTGGCCCAATATCTCAAAGCACCAACTATGGAGGATTAGGACCATACTTATTGCCTAATATTCCATTTTTAAAGATACGCAATAAGTAATTTCCTAGGGCTAACCTCATACTAGTGCATCGTGAGTTATAAATGATAGATGACCACCTAATATATTTTTAAATTGGGCTAAACTAAGATATACCTAGGTACATTAGACCCAAGTACATGATACAAGGGTGTTTTCTAATAGCATGGACTGAGAAGGCAACCATTTTTTCTCTTCATTAAAAACCTATATGGGAATCTAGCTTAGCCTCGAACAACAAATCCTCCTTGGAATTTATATAGCCCACTAAAATATGGACTTTGGATAATGCTTAGTGTAATATGTTAGACCCTTAAAAAGAAAAAGAAAAAGAAAAAGAAAAGGGAATAATATCTTTTGATTCTAAAGATCCATTAAAGTGTTGGGTAACATAAATAATTAGGTTGCTTTTTAATTTTAGGATCACATGAGTGTTAAGAGAAGAAAATATGCAAACTTAACCATGAAAACACACATACACAAGGCGATAATTGAAATTCGCTTGAAATTCAATCTTTGACAAATAAACCTACAAAATAAGTCTTGGTGACTTTATTGCTTTTAATCTTTGAGAAAATTAAAACCCTACACCATGGGTGTTTGGATGATGTAAAAAATAATATTAGACCCTACACCATACAGGTGTTTGGATGATGTAAAAATAATATTAGACCCTACAAGGTTTAGCAAGTCAAAACCAAAGAAAGTTAAAAATAATATCCTATAGAATGTAGGCTGGCTAAGAACACAATCATAAATCCCAAAGAGATTAAACAAAGATATTGTGGATTAAACACAAATTTCAAACTTGTAAAAGACTATTAAAAACATAGATTTGGGGATTGAATGTTGTTACCACAAATTAAACTCCTATATTTTTTTATCAATAATATAATACATATTTATATTAATTATATAATATTATATTAAACTCCCTTGTTTAATTATATCAATTTATAATATATATATGTATCCATACATGATAAAAGGAACATTGCATTATAGTCAATGAAAGCCCTTTGATAATTAAAGAGTTGATTTTTGGTTTATGATATGTTTAATAATCTTCAATAATTAATTATATAATTAATATGTGCATTATAATTTATTTTAATATTTTTAATATTTTTATCTTATATTTGTTTATTTTAATTCATCACTAGTTTTTCTATCTTTTCAAACCATCTCTCTAGTCCATGCTACATTTTCTGGCCATTACCCCCCTCCTCCCCCTTAACTCTTCTCAAGGCCAATTCTACAATCCAACTAAGTGTGATTCAAAACATCGATCTAAAAAAGCACACAATTGAATCCAAAAACATTCATACTACCATATATACTATGTTAGAGTGGTGTTATGCACTAGTAAGAGTTGAATTTTGTGACACGTTTCTCTCATTTCAAAGCATTTGTGAATTTGAATTTGTTGGATTAAACTCAATATGTGACTCAAGTCATTCCAAAGAATGGCCAACTCTTGTATTTATTTTTAATATGTGTTTGTACTTGGCATATATTTGTACTTGGTGTGGTTTCTGTGTAGATCTGTATTTGTGTTTGTTTTGTACTTGTTAAATGTCTTGTGATTGAAGTGCTCGTGTATTAGTTGTATTAACTATTTTGCTGGAAAAAAATTAAGTGAATATAATCTATTCGAACTAATAAGATTTAACGTACTTAAATGAAACAAATGATATTGTTGGACTATGGACTAATTACTTGACCATTTTATGATTGAGTGGATCCAATCTCTATCAATAGTGGTTCATATTAACAGGTACCTAGGCAAGTGGAAGACTTACATACTCATTTTGAATATCCGCTTACATTGGGAGCACTCAGCATGTTTCCATTGGTACCGTGTACTTGCACTCGAATGGATCATTGATTTTACTGTAATTCATGGTATGTCACCACTAAGTAAATTGACTATTAATATAGGATTGTTATGATTTATAACATACTTGCGTATTGAAATGAATTGTGTTGTATACTTCATACTTGAGTTCCACTTACTTTATATTGTACATGTATTGCTAATGGGTTACATTTTGGGGGTTGTTATACAATGTGCTTAGAAATACACCTCCAAGATGAGGTCTATTCGCATTGTCTTTGGTTCAAAATTATTGATATCTTCGTTGATGTTTCCACCATGTGGGGACTAGAGGAATATCTTACGTTTATTGAGTTTTTTTTAAGTTTGAGTGAACTTTGGTTTCATGGTGATCTCTGTCCATGCAGCAAAATGTGTAAATATGCCTTTTTCCCAGACAAGGCTACCTGTAAGCCTTTCTAACTTGGTTTTTGTAACTATGATCTTCAGTTAATAAAAATGATTTTTACCCTAACTGAAAAATCAAACCATCTTAAGAATGTTCAAGGATGTGTGTTGGACGCTTACAAGTGTCAATGTACCAGACTGAAAACCTGGCAAGCAAGCCCAGGAATCCTAGACATAATCTGCATGAAAGAAGAAGACTGTTTGAGGATGCTAGCTTCTGCACAAGCATATGGCACAGCAATCTTCGCCTTCCAAGTTACCAGAGGCCATCAGCACAAAGTGAATCATGAATCTTTATTCTTCTTGCCATTTTTGTTGAACACAAAAATACAAATTTAACCCAAAAACCAGCTAAGAGATCACATGGCTCCAAGCCCATTTGCTTATTGTTTCATCAAAACTTAAAATTTAAATCCTTGGCTTGAGCCCGCATTAATAACCTGCCAAATGTCACTAATAATCCAATTTTGCTAAAAAACTGCTTACAAATAATTTGGGGAGATGATTGCAACAAATCTGGGATAATAATCACTAGAATGACAAACATGAAAAACCCCAGAAATGAACCTCCAATTAAGGCCAATGTTTATGATAAAATATAATTGTCAATGAGGAAAGTCAATTGCTTTTAATATGTAAGTTTACTATTAACTTCAGGCAATAAAACTTTAAACAGCTTATTAACACAGAAACAACAGTCTACACCATCCCTTAACATCAGTCAGATTTATTTCTTTGTTTTTTGGGGGCCCGAACATACTAGGTGAATGAATTCTTTTGAGGAATCTTTACTGATTTTCCTCTCTGATCAAAGTTTAATTCCTTCTCAAAATAATGTTGAATCCAATTGAAGAGATCTATTTACTTGTTACAACTTCCCCAACTGTACATCTTTCAGATGAAATTGCAAAAAGGGACAGACGATATTCAGCTGTAGTAAATACTCATAAGGCATGGAAGCTTTCAATTTCTAATTAACATCTTGTTCCCTAGATTTCATAGCTCCAAACATTTCAACTTTTTATTTGAGCAAAGTGCAAAATCATGAAGCTTATTCTCGCTTCTAATCTCTCAGCAATATGAAAGATATTTAAACAAAAGACCCCTTTAATGCTATATCTAAGGATTCTCTTCAATTCAAGGATTCAGTTTAATATTTTTCAGAGATGACGAGTCCGGTTCACTTCTATTCTGGATAATGTGTGTAAACCATGAATGTTCTACAGAAGTTGCCAAACCCTGTGGTCGTTTCATTTGGCAGCAAAGTAACAAAAAAGTATCAGCATTCTAAATCTACATTGATTATCAGAAAAATTTGGACTGAGAGTGTGAAAAATATCATTTGTGATTAAGCTTCAGAAATGCTAATTTAAAATGTATCTTCATCAGCCAATGCTCTTATATAAAAAAAGTTGTAATTGTAAACTGTAAAGAGAAGATGATATCTGCTCTAAATGTCAAATGGCAAGACTTCTTATGTTAAGGCATTCATATGCCATCATGGTACGGTTAATTTTTCATTCAAATGCCTTTGAAATGGTATTGACTAGTTCAAGTAACTCAAATACATAATAGTCTCAACTTCTCTATATCCATGTCAAAATTTTGGGAATGCTTATTAGATATTAATGAAAAAAAAAATTGAAAGAGAAACAAAATCAACAAGAAGAAAACATAACCCCTTAAAAATATGAATGTATGCAGATGGAAATCTGGACACACCAAAGGTTGATTACTCTTAAATGCAAAGTGAAATTTTTACACAATACATGTTCAACGCTATGGACAAACCAACCTTACCATAAATTTGGAAATGGCAATAGCCCACATAAAATACTGCTAGGCTTACTGGCTAGTTGATGGAAGTGTCAACAACTCCAATGAACGCTTAAGATGATCAACTGCAGTGGGTACATCATCAAATGCAAGTGCTCCAACTGCAAATCTTGCTGCTTTATGTGCCTCAGCAATTTTTTCAGGGGGTGGCTGGTAACTGCTGTCATAGAAATATGCAGCTGCTGGGGCTGCTGGCACACTAAAGGTTTATACCATGTCAAAATTTTGGGAATGCTTATTAGTTATTAATGAATAAAAGAATTTGAAAGAGAAACAAAATCAACAAGAAGAAAAAATAACCCCTTAAAAATATGAATGTATGCAGATCGCAATCTGGACACACTAAAGGTGGAATACTCTTAAATGCAAAGTGAAATTTTTACATAATACATGTTCCACGCTATGGACAAACCAAGCTTACTATAAATTTGGAAATGGCAATAGCCCACATAAAATACTGCTAGGCTTACTGGCTAGTTGATGGAAGTGTCAACAACTCCAGTGAGCGCTTAAGATGATCAACTGCAGTGGGTACATCATCAAATGCAAGTGCTCCAACTGCAAATCTTGCTGCTTTATGTGCCTCAGCAATTTTTTCAGGGGGTGGCTGGTAACTGCTGTCATAGAAATATGCAGCTGCTGGGGCAAATGCTGGCACACTAGTGGCACGCTCATGCGGTGTTGACTCAACATATGCTGCATTTATACCAGCAACAGAATTGTACTGCACATTGGATTGGAATTCTGGATTTGGAGAGGAATTTACATGATAAGGGATTGAACTAGGGTCATTTCCATTTACATTTTGATAATATGATGGATTAGAAGGGTATGAGATATTGGTCACGGGTTGAGAATCTAAATTTCCTTCATGTATTGTTGAATAAGATTGATAATTTGAGTTATGAGGCTGGGAAGCATTCATAGCGTCATGTGATGGAGAGAACGAATACCCTGCACCCAATTGACCACTAGAGGCATCTTGAGGTCTTCCTTGCACAGCATAGTAGGATGAGGAGTGAACAGCTGGGTGGCTCTGGGAAAAGTCTTGTGGGGCCTGAGAATGAGAACCCATTCCCTGATAATCTGGTCCAGGAAAGGATGGAGGTGGTTCCATCATATCTGCAGAATAATGTTGAAGATTTCTTGGAAACTGTGACGAAGGTTCTGGTTTTGTTCCTTCATGAGGCACTGACCTTGCAGAAGCTATTGGCTGGCTTGCCTGAGAATTTTCTTGTCTTAACTGTCCTGGAGGACTCTGACAAGCAAAAAAGTCCACCATTAATATCACAAATAGGTAAATGTCATCCACTCTACAATTTGAAGTTTAAAAGCTTTTACTAAAGCTTAATGTGCAATCTTCAACAAAGGCAGATCCAAGAATAACAAAGTTACAGGGAAAATGATATCCAAGTTTGACAATAGGACAGAAATCAAGCAAATGGCATCATATGACAATAGGACAAAAATCAAACAAATAATATTTGTAAATGCTCATGAGGCATCATATGCCAATATCTCCAGTTTAACTAGAAACCTTGAAGATACCAAAAATTCAGAAACATAAGAAACATTTACTGATAAGAAGCATTCATTTCCACTAATTCAGAAATCTATGCATTCAGGAAATCTGGAGGCATCAGGTCCCCTTTCTTTATCTTCCTTATTTTACTGCTCCCATAAATGTTGGAGGTTTTCCAAATCAATAAAAAAAATAAGAAAAACAGTAATTTCATTATACGTACATTTCCCTCCCATGATGAATCCACAGGTCCTGACAGATCTTCATCCCCACCAGGAGGGCCTGGTTCTGGTCTCCTTCCTTCTTTTATTGCTTTACGAATATCTGCAGCCTTCCAGATTGCATATTTTTGTTTCTGCTCAATCTGCAAAAAGAATTGTCCAGAAAATCAGAGAAACTCTTCAATGTCATATTAAAAAAAAAAATTGGTTATAATTTTCAATCTAAATTGCAGATAATTGAAGTCTTAGTGAACAAAATCTGCTAAGATGGATACTAGCAGTAAAAAGTGCGGCTAAGGACTGAAACCACCGAAAGTTGAAAACAAGAATTCAGATAATCTCTACTTATATCTCAGGATAGCAATGCACCCAGGAGAGAACCTAAAATGGTTCTGATGTCCTGAAGAGTTTCAGTGGCATAATATAAAGTTATAAACAGCCATGAAGGTAAACTATAAGCGCAAGGAAAGAACAACTCACTTCTGGTTGTACTTCACCAAACTGGCTGAGGATTTCAAAAAATATACTTGCTGCATAAAAAGTCTTTGCAGTGCTTCTGAAATACACAGAATATTGTCAAATGCCAAGACCAGTACTTTTGAAATTCCACATTGTCATATTTTACATATCATAATTATATTAATTATCTAAAGCAAGTTCCAAAGCAAAGCAGTTTATACACTGATGTGTCATTAAATTGAACATTCTGACAACTATCATCAAAAACATTATAACCAACAAGAATTGCAATATGCATTGGTAAATCTGATTCAAAGGTTTGAACGATCATACAAATCTGCCCTTCCAGCTCTGTCTTGTTTGTCAGCTTTTGCAAAAACGTTTGAAGCAAATCCCTCCACATAAAGGTTGTCTTCAGGACCTAATGTCAAAGACTTTTTATCCTACAAATCAAAACCAGAAACAAATTCTAAGAACACAACCACAGAAATTATTATATTTCTTTTGAACATATGATTATAAACTTGAATTGGTCCTCAGTAAACAATACAAAATATCAATGTACATTCAATTTTTTACAAGTAGTTTCAATTTACTTTATCTAACATAAATTTTAAAATCAAAGTGCTGTCATGAGAACCCATAATATGGGGTTATAACAATCTTGAAAAGGCAAATACCTTTGATCTACTCTGTATCCCTTTTGTACATAGACTAGAAAAAATGATATACCTTTTAACAACAGGTATCCAGCTCTTTTAAACAATGGGTGCTATTTCAGACCAACATAGAACCAGACCAGATATTCATTTTTGCCAATAGGAATACATCCCTAACGTTTTCCATCAGATATTTTCCATCCCTGGGATAGAACACATTGAAGTGGATGCATATAAGCATACATCAGGCCAACATTTTTATGGGCCTAAGCTAGTTTCAGTTGGCCAAATTGGATGAGTTTCAGTTAATTGTTTAAAATATTTTTCAAGGATTTTATTAGTTACTTACTACTTCAGATTTTGCAAGAGTTTATTTTCCATTTTGGGGATCTTTCAACTATACTATAAAATCCTTAATGAAACATATCTCCTGATTGATGATTCTGATGCACGATACTGTTTGTTTGTTGGTCCTTTAAGAAGTTGATTGTTTCTCTAGTATTGTTTTCCTTGCAAATGGAGAGTTAACCCTAGATGTTAAGAGCCTCCTGTACTTTATGCTCGCGATGAGGCCCCACCATCTGATCTGCAGCATTTACCCAGGATTTCATTCAAAGCCTGGGTGTGAATGTGCTTGGAAACAGTTAACAAACCACTTCAGAAATAGAAACGAAATTCAAGCCAAACAAGGAAAAAAAATTAAATCCAAAAAAATAGAGTAACAGCATCACATACTAATGGAGACACAAGACCTAAGGTGGAGTAAAACCCAGTGTAGGAAACATCTTCGTGGAGCTAAGAATAAGTCAATACTGTCTCCAAATGTTGAACAAATTCCAAGACTCTCAATTGCTCTTCTCCTTTCCCATCTTCAGTCATCTGTTTGTTGCTCAAGAAGTGCTGATCCTGTTTTGGGTTCACAAGCTGGTCCAGTTCAGGGCATATAAACTGAAATTACTCAGCTTCCTCTCCCAGCTATGTTTCCAGCCTGTGGTGTTTGGCTTGGAAGGTTTGTTCCTTTCTATTTATTTGAACTGATCAAGATCCTTCCCTGTCTATACAAAAACCAATCACATTTAAACAAAAAACTATCCAGCAAACACACCTTATTTATGCTGCACTTATAGTATACTCATTCAAATGAGCTAGGCATAGAAAGGAAGCTTCAAGCAAATAATGGTTTTCGAGACAGCAACAAAATCACAATACAAAGCATATTGATAAAACCAAGCAATATCTACACAGCCATTGTACTTACTACACTTCTCTTGTACCCATTCTTTGAGTCTCAAATGATCATATGCAATGCATACTCACTTTTAATTGAGTCCTACACTTTCCTGCCATGCATATGAACCTGTAGTTATGGTATCGTACACCTATGAAGATAATACTGTAGTTGCAAATGACAATCACCCAGTGTCACACCTGGAACCTGTACTCTGCACGCATATTCAATCAGTCTTGCTCAAGTTCACCAACCTCCTATCCACTGAACTAAGCCTCTATTTGTGTTGTATAATCTATTTCCACAGAATATATTGAAGCTACACCTAGAGTAAAAACCTGCCATTGTCCTCACTCAGCATTCATAAGCCACTTTTGGCTATAGAGATTTTCATATCAGTGAATATCACTTGGCTGAAACCTAAGGCTTCCCAACAAATTACAAAACCTCATGTTCCAAACCAGGTCGCTACTACTTGAAATATATGTTGTAATACTTCAGCCAATTAGAATACACATCATTCTCAGCAGTGCAACCTACAGCGTAAAAAGCATACACACCTAAAGCCAACAGAAGATCATACATGCAAAGTTATAGTTGAATGCTCCAACAATCTGGAAAAATTGGTAAGTGAAGAATTCTTTATGTTTGCAAAATCTATCCCAACACTGTTTCATAATAGGGATTCGTAATAAGCTATTTCCATACCCTCATGGCTCAAGATTACATTTCCACTTGAGGAATAAACCATTACGAAATTGTGAATGGAACCAAAGAGTTGAATGAAAAATGATTATTTTCATTCACCCATTGATCAATTCATGTGCGTTATATGACTAAATAAAAAACGTTGAATTCTAACTCTATTATTTGTACCAGATTCAACTGCAAAGCAGGGAATTCCTACAAACTAGGGTTAGAAAATATAGAAATTCACAATTGCGTTCACCGATTTGAAGATTGAATTGTGTCTTATTTAATTTAAAGAAATTCACAATCGCGTTCACCGATTTGAAGATTGCTTTGTGTCTTATTTAATTTTAATTTTAATTTGTTTTCTCTGTTTATGGTTTCGTTGGCTTTTATTAGGGTCAAATTAAATCAGGGTTGGAAAGTAAGCGTGTACCTTTTCCAGCTGCTTCATCAAGGAAACCAGGAGAGCGCTGGTTGTTTTGGTTCGTTCCTTTGCAGGGATCTTCAGCCCTCGTTCCATTGCATATAAACGGCCTTCACAAAAATTACACAAACCCTAGTAATGTTTTTAAATTGCAGAACTTGTGTTTAATAAAAAGATGATTCAGGGTTCGATTCCCGTAGCGGTAATGTTGAGATCAAAATTTATAAATACTTACAGTAATAAGCGACGAGAGGTTCGTGCTTCTGAAGCTCATCAGCTCTCTGCAGAAAAGGGAGAATTAATTTTGCAGGCTCCGTGTCGTTCACCATTATTTTTTTCGTGTGATGATGATCACAATACGTTGTTGTTTTTATTATGAAATGAAGCTCGGAAGAAAATGCACAGAATGACAAAATGTACACACAATAAGTTCGACGGAAAATTTAGTGTCCCTTCGCATCGAAGCAATGTGAATTTGGAACAAAAATATATAACGAAAAGAGCTTTCAAAAGCCGGCGACAAAATTTACACCCGCCAGCTTACGCCAGGGTTTCGTCCAATGATTTAGTTGCCTTTTTGGATAAACAGTTGTTAAAAAATTCATTTAATTTAATTTTTTTTTTAATATTTTTTTCTCTTATTGTTAAGGATTAAATGAAAATTGAGGGGTATTTATTTGTTTAAATTATTCAAAGTATTTTATGTATTAAATTGGATTAAAATGCTAATTTATTATTGAAGATGTGAGAGAAGTTATTTGTTGGATTTGATTGTTAATTTAAAAATAGTTGTTTTTGTGGTTTTATGTTTCAAATGTGTTAGTTAATAGATTGTTCACTATCTAAATCCTTTTTTTTTTGTTTTGTATTGTCCAATCATAAAAATAATCACTAGCTAACTATTAGAGTAATCATGCATTAACTAATAATTAATTAATCTTTAATTGATTATTAGTCTAATTTATTCTCATCCACTTAAGCTAAACTTAGGAGTGATTTTCTATGTTAACTAGAGAGATATTATTAGATCATTATGTCTCATTGCATGAGATGTTGACACTTGTCATGATCTAATCTCTTTATCATTTATGGTTGCTACTCAACCGTCATTGTATTATCATGCTTTTGATGTTTTTGATAGAACTCTCAACCTTTGAGGACTCTTGTTTTCCTTGAAGATTATTGAGGTTCATTATATAGGAGCATCAAGAATGAAATTTCATATATTACAAAAACATAGGAACATGTCAAAATCTATAATATATGCATGCATATTAACCAAAGACAATGGTATATGTAAATTTATAGCACTTGACTTAGCAATAACAACCAAAGCACACACAAGTGAAAAGGTACATATCAATTATGTATCAAGCAATAAAGGTTGAAATCTTTATTGAAATATAATAATAAGGCACTAGGGAAGGTGGATCTAATCTTTAATAAAATTTGAAATGAAAGAATATAAAATCGATGGTAATAGATTTGAAACTCTATATAGAAGGAATAAACCATAAGAACATTGAAATTCTAGTGGGTGCAAGAATGTCACATTAAACAAAATTTAAATAACATAAATACTTCCTCTACATAAAATCTTAGGACAAAACAATTAATCATGAAGAACAATGACTTGCTATAAGATAAATGGCTAGGATT